>VZTO01003820.1:73841-156336 GCA_013400615.1 Syrrhaptes paradoxus
GACAGTGTCTCTGTATTGTCCCCAGGCTACCTGTCCTTGCTTCCACCCTCTGTAGGCTTCCTTTTTTTGTTTGAGTTTGCTCAGGAGTTCCTTGTTCATCCATGCAGGCCTCCTGGCATTTTTGCCTGCCTTCCTCTTTGTTGGGATGCATCGCCCCTGAGCCTGGAGGAAGTGATCCTTGGATATTAGCCAGCTTTCTTTTTTTGTTTTATTTTGCTATGTACAGTGTTTGGGAAGAGAAAATAAGTATCATCACGATAACTTGAATTAATCTCCTTTGAGAAGGAGGATAAATTCATTTTTGGCTACGTTGGACCCAGATGCCTGCTCTCCTTAGTTTTACTGAGTTTACATGTGCAAGGATGTCACCCTGGCAAGGCTGAGAAGAGAAGATACATCCTGGACAGCTATAGTGAGAGCAGATGTTTGGGAGCAAAAGGAGATGCAATGACCAATTATCTAAGCATGGGACACAGAAAAGCATTTCTCAACATGTGTCCCACACCATAACCTCCCATTTTTTCCTGTAAATATTAGAAAGGTCAACAGAGGGAGAAATCCTCATACTTGCTGGCTGAGTCACACCCATCTGAAACGTATCATAAAATCAGTATCCATAATGAATGTTTACAGTGTACCAGATGCAAAGATGATAATCTTGTATCAGTGAGGACCAACTAGAGTTATTTTTGCCTTCCTCATGTTCAAAAGCTTGAGTTTCTATCCCCCTCCCCTCCGATTCAGGTTTAACTTCATACTTTCTGCATTTCTGGTAGTGGTTGTCTTGACTGCTTTTTCAACAAAAACAGAAAACTTTGCTTTTTCTGTTGTTGGACTGGTGGTATGCTTCAGTATTTGCCTATTTTCTCATCTGGTATAAACAGACATAGGGCTATAGATTTCAAAAGAATGAATTTACACCAGATAATGATCAGACCTACACTCTGAAACACTGTTTTGTAAACTGTGATGGTAGGTGGTTTATGAGCAGATCAGCCCACCACCCTGAGGACAGTAACCTTGCAAACCATCACTGAAAATATGCTGTCTCTCCTCAGGAATCAGAACCCCTGTGGATCACAGGATTACAGTAAAACTTTCACAAGTGTTTCACAAGTCACCAGCTGGAGGAGAAATCTACTCCTGATGGCCAGTATTCAACTAATTTTGCCTTGTAGTTGAAGTGGGTACTGATATTACTTGGAATTTATGTAAATTAATACATTGCCGAGTTATGATATTAATCCCCATTCTGTGAAAAAGGTAACATACAGCAGCATCTGCATGATGTCCTCAAAAAATGGAACTGAAGATAAAGCACTCTCTTGTACTTTGTGTGTAACACTTAACTATATCAAGCTTAGAAAGAGAATGGCAGAGCATAGATTAAACAAGGAATCGCAAAAAAAAAAGTGGTACTTATTATTTCTTTTTGTGATGACAAATAAGTAACAGATATACAGTTTTAATAATATTTTACAAGTATCTAGAGAAATTAAAGCCTGTGCAATAAGTGGATACCCCACTGCAGCTACTGCAAAGGTGTAGGAGGTGGAGCAGGAGGGCTAACGCTGGGCTGTGTGCTGTGATTCCCCAGGAGCACGCTGCAGGTTATGGTGCCCGACCGACCCAATGGTCAGACACGTGCAGGAGGATTCTTCTCACCCGACCCCCGACTTGCACACCTGAGCTCTTCTCTCTGTGCTCCTTTTATAGTCAACAGAGAGAAAAGGACACATTCAGTGCACAGTTCATCTTGTCCTAGAAGTACTGCTTTCCTCCACTGACTGTAAAAGAAAACTAAGGTAACCAAGAAAATTGAGTTAATCAGCCCAATCCTCTCCTTGCTATCTGAGAAAAGGATAGGGAACAGACAAATTTGTGAGCTCAGTAACATAGGGAATAATTGTCTTCTTAGAGAGTTAGGATGAGCTTAGGATGAGAAAATGCTATTACCTGATGTCTATTTACGAGATTTGTATATGAAACAGTGGAAAAACGTATTCAGTTCCTGACTGACAGGTGAACACTGCAGAAATGCCTTCTCAGCAATGAGCAGACACCCTTGTAAAAGCCTCCCCAGAGATGAAAGGATTTCAGGCTCCTGATTTACAGGCTGGCTCCAGAAGTGGGTCAAGGCTGGGACATCTGCCTGGGTCATTTAACTGGGTGACAGGGAGAACACTCAGATGTGCCAATACCTTGAGCTGAGGATTGCACTCAAGTGGCTAATCTCTCCTTCTCACTGCTTTATTTTTCTAATACAAGAAGTCTGATTTTAACAAAGCCTACTCTTTTAAAGTATCTGAGTTAACAACCATGAGGGATTTCACCCATGCAGACTCTGTTCTTGCTGTCTGAGCATGAAAACCTATCTGTGGCATGCATTTCAGGTTTAGCCAGACACGAACCAAAGCACAGAACACAAACCTTTACCAAAAAACTGTAAAGCAAAGTTCAACTAACTGCCTGACAATCAAAAAATCAAAACAATCCTCAGCACCTAGCAGTTAATTTTCCAGGCCCATTGGGCACCACTCTTTCCCCTGTATCACTGACCTATTTTGGAGAGGCAATAAATCATTTTTTCCTACATGCTACAACCCAGTATTTGTTAGACTTACAGTGTATGGTTGTCTAAAAATACCAGAAATAACAAGAATCTCTTATACTTTGGTAAAGCAAGAAATGGCCCTATGCTGACTTATAACATTCCTGAGCCCTTATAAACAGGGTGCAGATGACTGCATTTGAACTGCTGGCTCAGGCAGTAGAGCAGTCCAGGTCTCACGGAGAGCCCATTTACCATAAAGGCAGAGCAGGTGACAAAACTATGTGCTTTTGTTTATGCTGGCAGAATACTTTAGAAAGCCATTTTTGGATGGATAACCGAGGAGAAAGCAATTGCAGAGGCACAAGAGGAAAGAGCTATCAACGCAGTGGAAGCAAAAGCGCATCATCATGAGGCAGCAGCTGGTAGAGAGTGCAGTAAAGACGGGGACCAAAGGCCACCTCAGAGTAGAAAGAAAAACAAAAGCAAGAAATTAAGAGCAAAAGATGTTCTACCAACTAACTCCCAAAGGACACCAATCTTTGGAAGCACTGTTACAGATGTGTTCAAAAGATCTCACCCATCTACATCAAAAACTGGAGGTGTGGAAGATTATTAAAAATGTGGAGGAGAGATGCGCCAAATATTTAGGCTATGGGTCCTCCTGTCAGCTGCACTGCACCCACAGTGCTCAGACCAGTGACTCTGGTTGTGGTGGTTTTGATGAAGCCCACAGTTTCCTTTCAAACCTGACACAAAACACAAAAGTTAACATAGACATGATTCTGACCCCGTTTCTGTACAGCAAGGCTGTCTCAGGAGCAGTTTACAGATGATGGAGGGAGAAGATTCCCCACACTCCAGACGGATACTTCAAGCAGCATCAAGTAAACAGGCAATAATTTGATACATGCAGTTCTTGGGTATTAGATCCCACATGACATGCCAATTCTCTCTTTCCTACTGCCACTGTGAGGGACAAAAAAAAAAAAAAAAAAAAAANAAAATCAACAAACCCAAGACCAGGAAATTCAAGAACTAGAACACATTGTTTTATGCATAATTTTCAATTTCTCTCATGGACAGACAGAGGAGGGATTGCTAATGCTAGTTTGTAATTAAGGCAGCATCAGGAGGCACATCACAACACAAAGTTATCATAAACCAGCAAAGCCTGCCAAGGTGATTTCAACCAACGGACCTACTACATGGATGACTTGATTAGAATAGGGTCTTTGAGTCCTCATCAGAGACAAAATTGCTCCAGGATATGTCTGCAGGATGACAGGCATTGTCCATCACTTCATTAAACAGTGCCAGAATTGTTTCTGGACAGCCAAGAATCCCGGCACTATCAGGTGTGATTTTGTAAGCAACCCACCAGATCCTCAGCCAGGCTCACATAAAACAGGACAGAGAGTTGCAGGAAGAATAAATCTCTGCTTAAGGTGCTTTATGTTAAAAAAACATATATATATATATATAGGCATGAGATCAAGGTATCATCAAATATAATGGCAAATATATATTTGATCCATCTTTGCAGAGTAAGACAGGTAAAGGGATGAAGAGTATGTATGATTACCTTTACTCTTCCAATGCTGTTATTTTGCTTGAATGTTATCCATTTAGTACACTGCTGGGGAACACTTCAACTCTCCTTTCCCTGCCACTAAATTGTTGCTGTATTTCTGATCAGAATCACAAAGAAACACATGTTTATAGTGATGGGATACCATATTTCAAGTCTCAAACCATAAATACTATTTTGTTTAGTGTGCAAAACAGTTAATTTTTTGCACACACTGTATGAGTAAATATTAAAAATTGCTGAGCCTCCAAAACATTATAAGTAGTTACTTGAAATCTTCAAGGAGGCAGCAAAAAATCTTAAGAGTGACTCCTTGTGTTACCAAATATTGTCTTGTGTAAAACATTCAGGCTTGGTTGGAATCTAGCCCCTCCAAGAAGAGAGAAGTGAAACACCAGGAACTTATAAATACGGTTAAATGACCACAGCTGCTACTGCTGACACAGTTACACTGGCATAAAAAGATGTCTCAGCTGCATAGTTTGTTTTGATAAATTTGTAGAAACAAGCTCTATCGGTATAATCACTCATGTTACTTCAATCCACTTCAGAGTTGCATCAATTTACTGGTATTGGTTACTAAACTAAACACTCAGTGCAAAACTTCTCTGTAGGTCAACCACACATAGTCCAGTGACTCTGTAAGTACAGCAAAGGAGGCAATCCAGTCCAGAATCCTCCAAAAGCATTAACTAAAACACTGCACTTCAATGTCACCTTTTAGCAGGGTGTCTTGAATGCCCTGTAAGCATCCAACAGAGAGAACTTCCCGGTGTCTGTGAGGTAGGTTAGCAGTTCAAACCACTTCGTACGTCAAGAAAATGAAAGGAAGTATTTTTGGGAAAATAGTTTAAATAGTCACACAAAATACATGAAAAAAAGTCCTAGACAATTTCTGTCTCCTGGTCCTATGATGTGATCAAGCAACGTGATCCTTCAGCCAAGCAGAAGATGAGTAGGAGTTCAGACAACCACAGAACAAGGTAGCAAATCTCAGCTAAATAAATTTAATTTGAGAAAGGTATAGTCACAATAATAAAAAGGAAGAAAGGTTCAGTGGTCACTTAGCATTGCATATTTGGGGGTATTTGGGCCAGAAAGTAAAACAGTTCATGTTAAATACATATTTACAACAAAATTGTTCAACTTGACATGCTGCGTCACCACTATCAAAACTGACTTCTTGCCAGCACATTCTTCCATTTAACTGTATGTACCCAGCACAAGCAGCGTAATCTCCCCAGTAGTAAGAAAGACTTTCTGTATTGTAAAAAATGTGATGCTTTGGTACCGAGTGGAAGACAAAACAAAGGCATATATAGAGTCCATAGTACCCAAGCAGTAAAAAAAAAATTCAAACTGTCACTGAGATCCAGCTTCAGAAAAGTCAGACTAGCCCACTGCTGCACATGCATAAAGGTAGGAATCCTCTTCCTCAGAGAGGCTCAAAGAGATGGCGTGCAGGTAGTCTCAAGGGAGCACCACGGCCGTGGACAAGCAGCTGAGTGGTTGGCTGGCTGTCAGTGGCTGCCCGCGTTGGTTGTGCGGGATGTGCAAAGCTGCCATATGCTGCAGGGCCCAGCCAGGGTCTCAAGCTGCTTTTCCGCAGGAGGATTTCCATCTGTACCCCTGCCACATGTGCCTCCACTCTGAGGAATTCCAAAAGAGCTGCCAAGATCTGTAAAAAGTAATATCTCTGCTCCCTTGTCAGCGCTGGCAAAAACAAGTTCTGTGTTCCTTTGACTGTGGGGTCTTTGGAGCAGGAATAGGAAACACAAGTGCTACCATTAATCTTTGTCCTCAGAATGCTGAAACATGAACTTCTAAGAAAAAAATTATCATCTTCACAATACTTGAGCATCTCTTCTCATTTCAGGCGGGTGCCTGGCATCAGGGCTGTGCCAGGCTGAAAGGTACATACATGGTACTTTGTCTTCAGCAAAAATTAAAGAAATGATAGAAGAAAAATCAAAGCCACACATTTAGCCATCTCATATTAGATCACAGTACTTGGAGAGGGTGAGTGTCCACCTGGGCAGCAGAAGGTACTCCACCACTTTGTATAGGTTTATCATGCTCCCTTTTCAGAAACCACTCAGGTATTAGCTGCAGCAAAGGGTGGCAGAAATCTTGGCCAAACACTCTCCAGGCAACCATTCTCACCATTGGCAGCAGCTGCCATGAGAAGAGGTCCCCAGGGCTGCGGTCAGGCTGGAGCACTACGTGCTTTGGCGGGACACAGCACACACGGACACAACCCACGGAAATGAAACACATTGCTCCCAGCCCAAAGAGATGCTTTGGCAAGAGGAGAGGGATCAGGACTCCTCTCTGCACCACTTTGCCATGGCCAACAAAGCCCCAACCACCGCTCAGCAGCGGGACTGAACACAAGCTCAGCCTCTGCTACCACGCATCCTAAATTCATGTCACCAGGTGGACAGATTCAGTAAAGGACACTGTAACCTGGTCAGTCATTCTAATCCTGCCGGCGTGTTTGGCAGTCAGTAGCATTGTGCACCTCTAAAGACAAGGCAGCGCATACATTTAAATGTCATTGTGAGGCAAAAATAGTAAGGCAGGAAGGTACCACCTCTACTCCAGGTAGAAAAACACTACAGCACTTGCTAAACCAAGGAGAAAAAAAGAGTTCCTGTTTTACACAGTGGGAAGAATGTGGTTATTACAGCTCGCTCGTTATAGCAAAGTAGAAGGCAGAAACAAGTGCTTGTCTGTACGCAGAAGTAAGCATTTTACACTTGTGTCAGATGCTGAAAAGCAATTCGAGACATCAAACAGATTTTACAACCAGTTTTGAAAATGGAATGATGCTCTTCTGCTATCAATTGCGATATGCTTAGAAAGCGCAAGGCTGCTCTTACATTTCTCTTGTACAAAGCACGTGTGAGAGCAAGCAGCAAACCCTCCTCAGCTCCAGCAAACCCTTCCCTCGTCCCCCCAGCACACATGCAGCGGATCCCCCTGAGCTCCCCTGGATAACCAAACCTTCCCCAGCTCTCTCTGATACCCACCCAGCAAAACCTCCAGGCATCCATCCAGCAAAGCCTCCCCTCAGGTCTCATCCATGCAGCAGCCCCGCCAACCCAGTTCACCGGGAAATCCACGCAGCAAAGCCCCGGGGCTCCCCCGAACACCACCCCGCACACCCTCCCCCGGCTCCCCGGGACACCTCTGCAGCAGCACTCCGCCCCTCACCCGGACATCCCGGCGGCAGCTCCCTTTGCTCCCGGGACATCCGTGCAGGAACCCCCCGGGAGGTCCCCGGGGTTATCCACCTGGCAGAGCCCCCTGAGCTCCGCTGGGTACCGCCGCACCCAGCTCCCCGCGGCCGCCGTGCAGCCAGCCCTTCCCGCGGACAGCCCCACCACCCCCGGCAGCTCCCCCGGCCCCGGTCCCGATGCCCGTGTGCCGCCCAGCCCGCTGCCCTGGCGGCGGCGGCCCCGGCCCCGGGCCCAGGGACAGGGGGTTGCGGGTGCCCCGCGGGGGGCTCTGGGACTGAGGAGGGGACCGGGGGGCGCCTTCCCGCGGGGGTCTCCCGGAGGCAGCCTCACCTTCTTGCTGTCGGCGGCGGCGAAGCCCCTGCTCTCGCCGCTCACCGAGGACGAGCGGCTCGGCCCGAGGTGCTCCTGTTGCGGGGACATCACGTCCATGCAGCCCCGCGCCGCCGCCCTCCCGCCGCAGGAACACCCGCGCCCCCGCCGCCGCCGCCCGCACCATGGGCACGGCGCGCTACGCAGCGCCACGCCCCCCGAGGCCACGCCCCCGCCCGCGGGACACGCCCCACCGGGACACGCCCTCTCCAGACCACGCCCCTCAGCAGGTTTGCGCCCCCCTTCTGTGGGGAAGGGGTCTGGAAGCAGGAGGGGGGGGGAGGAAGGCGAGGCGCATGCGCCGCTTCCGGGAGTCTGGGGGAGTGTGTGGGGAGTGCGCTCGTGCCGGGGAGGGGGCGCGCGCCCTCGCCCTGCGCCTGCGCGCGCGGCGGGGGCGGGGGGCAGCGCTCAGCGGGACCGGCGGGGCTGGGGGCGGGGCGCGGGGGCTGCGGGGAGGGTGGCGCTGCCCCAGGAGTGTCCTCCCGCAACCCCTCCCGGCGGAAGGCAGCGCCACACACGGGCCCCTGCAGAGCCCTCCCGAGGGATGGGACACCTCTGCGGTGCGGGTGTGGGTTCGGGTGCGAGGGTCCCTGCCCGGGGGAGCGGAGGGGAGGCCGTTGTGCTCCAGAAAGCCGTGGGCAAAAGGAGGAACCGCTGGTGAAGCTAGCGGATGGCGTTGGGTCAAGAGCAAAAGGGTGTCAATAGGCTATAAATAAGCCTCGGCTGGAGCTGGGAAGAAAGCACACTGATTGTACTGGTCGTGAGAGGAGAGGTTGTGGAAGAGCCCCGCCAGCCAGGAGCAAAAGGTGTAGCTCGGTGAATGGCGGTGATTTGCTACGGCTGTCGTGTTTGTGTGTTATTGTATCCCTTCATTACCTACGGTGTCTTCAGCAGCAACGGTCTATTCCTAATCCTGTCTTTCTCCACTTTGTGAGATATATTTTCATCTCCAGCCTTTCCAGCTGTCACAAGCTCTACACACATTTTCTCCATGTTGATCACAAAAAAAAAAAAAAAAAAGCAGAAAAAGAGAGATCCTGCCATCTCCATGTGCAGCTTTTCCTATCTAGCACTTTTCTCCTGCCAGAAGAGGAGTTTCCATATCCCTGTGATGAACTGGGCTGGGAATTGATCCCGCTTTTATAAGGTTACTTTTCATCTGGAGAACCCAGGCTGATTCTCCTCCTGGATGCAGAAATGTGTCCGCTGCTCACACAACTTGGTGGCGGCTGCTCTTGCCGTGTAGGGCTGAAGTGTCAGTAAATGGTGAATTTGGTTCCGTGTTATGTGGCCACCTGGATAGGTTATTTAGGCGCAGAGTGTCCACGTGATGGTGCTTCAGCGATCTCTTTGTTGAGATTGCTGTGGGCACCTGCCCTCTCCTTGCACCCTTATTTCTGCAAGCCAGTGGAATCGGGTAAGTGTAAGTAAAGGAAAGATGAAATATTAAAGCCTGGGATGCAGTAAGAGTGCTTGTGCCTCCTCATGCAGAAGCACTGGGTTTTCCTGGATCCAGCTGTTAACTTTTCCTCTTTCCTCTTAACTTTTCATCTGTGACCATTAGGCCACGGGGAGATGGCTCTTGGATGACACCATGCCTGTATGTCCGGTTTCAGAAAGCCCACCAGGCTGCCCCTAATATCTTCGGGAAAGAGAAATGGATGGTTAGGACAGAGGTTTGTGTGCCTTACGTATGTTAACGTGTCATGAGTTGCACCATTTCCTCTTCACAGGATTTGTACACGCTTCCAGCTGAAGTGTCAAAGCCTTGAAACGATGCGTTCTTGGTGTCTGCACTCATTTACAGACAGATGGCCATACATCACTAAGGCAAACCAGCACATAAATAAAACATGAATTTTTCAAGCACATCGCCCAAAATCATGATGTCAGCTAATTTTTGTGCCTCTGGGCCTCGGCACAAGCTGCACGTCAGGCCGGGTGGCAAGCAGCCACCCCGCACACCATGTAGACCTTGTTGCTGTGCTCTCGCAGGTTCTCCCATCCCACGGCTCCTATCCCCTTGGTCATGTCATTGCTTCCACCGTGGTGCTGGTCCTGCTGGGGGTTAGCAGCAAGTGGAGAAAAAACGAGAGTGTGTAGTCTTCCCCTGGCACAGCACCCGTGTCTGTGACACCAAGAGGCAAGATTGCTGCTGCACAGCACCCGAGTAGTGGGCTGCAAACCCCAGGCAGGTCTCTGAGCTTCTGTGAGATGCTAAGAAAAGATTCAGCAGGGTAGAAAGGAAACAGTACAAAGTATCTATTTGAAGCCCGGAATATATTTAGTAATTTAGCAACCTCCTCCCCAGAAATGTTTGCAAGGGATGATATTCTTGGTGACATTTTGGAAATGGGGCTGTAAGTATATGTTTATTTTGCAAAGGAAACATTACATAAGCTTTCTGAAATGCTCGCACATGCTTGGAGGTGTTCTTCTGTCTCCTACCATGAGCACATTTCCTACACTTCATTCAGTAGTGACTCTTTCACCTACTCGCTGAGATAGATAGGTTAACGTGTTGCCATTTGGTAAGCAAGACTGGAGGAGAAGCTTTCTTCTCTGCCCAGCACAAGTTTGTGTGCACGTGTGAACATACAGCCATCAAGTTTTTGTTAGCTGCAGTACCACCCTGCTGCTAACTGGCCCATACCTTTCGCTTGGGTAGAAGGAGCAGACGGGAGGTTTAGTGCCGAGGTGTGAGCCGGCAGGAGTGACTCAGAGGGCAGCAGGTCTTCACAAGCCGAGCCTCGCTTCCCGTTACTGTGGCACAAACAGCATGTCAGCGGGACAGCAAAGGCATGGAGGGAGGACACAGCGTGCAGCAGCGGTGTACAGGTGACCTGCAGCACTCTGCCAGTAAAAAGAACTCTGGGGAGGAGCTGGCAGGGAGCGGGTCCTGTGCCTTACGGTGATTAATCAGAAAGGGTAAAAAAAAATAAACAAACCCACTAAGAACTGCCAAAACCAGGAAACGGGAAAAATAGGTTTTCCCAAAGGACTGTTCAGAGCTTAACTGACAGCTTCTTTCTGGCAGATTAGGTCTTTGTTTATTAATTTTAGTTTGGACTTTGAGAGACCCTAGAAAATTGGTGTTGTGATGGAGGCCATGGAGAGGGTGTGACCGCAGCCTGTGCAGCATCCCTAGAGCTGCCTGACTGTCACCTTCCTCTGTGTGGGGATTCCCCACAGGAAAACCACCAGCTCTTCCTCACTGCTTGTCCAGGCTGCAGCTTAGTGCAGCTGCCACAGGGATGCAGAAATCCCTCCTCCCTGGCCTGATGTGGGGCCAGCCATGGGGACCAGGTCCCTGCCACCCCACAGCACTGAGCAGGCAGCCTCCGACATCGGCCAGCCCATGGGGTGCCTGCTGGGGGGTCTCCTCGCTTTATCTCATAACACCAACACTATCTGGGTTTGGACATCAGTTTGGGTATTTCAGATCCATGTCAGTCTGAACAATGAAAATCTGAGGTATATAATTGCACCAAACAATCACTAAACTGCGCCAACTGCCATCACCACCAGCTAAAATCTTCCTTGAGCCCTGCTCTAAAAAAAAAAAAAAAACCAAAAGAGGTACAAGGCTCAGAAAATAACTTGCATGTTCATAAAAAGATTTTCTTTGTGTTACCTTGGCCACAGTGTTGTGTGAAGAAAAATACTGGGCAGACAGAAGGGGAATTGGGACAGAGAAATATATGGGTGTTGTAGGAAAATTGTGTTTGTGCACAAGACACAGGAGAATTATTCATGGGCAAACCCATGAAGATGGAAATATGACCCCTGTAAATCTGCCACATTAGGGAAACCCACAGTGAACTGTTAGCAAATGCTAGATACACAGGCTGCAGCTACCTCCAGATTTTATGAGCTTTCCAAACACGTTAGCACTAGGAGACATTCCCTTCCAAGAAAATCATGGTATCTGAGGAACTATGTGAGACTAGAAATGAGTGAGCTGAACTTACGTTGCACTGAATAAATGTGATTCCACCAAATCTGCCCCAAAAGGGTCCATTTACCTGAACACTAATTTTACGAACCTTACAAGTGCCTCATGCGATTAAAGCTGTGCAGTAGATCTGAACTGGAAGCTCCAGAGGCGGTTGCATGCCAATGAGATCTGATGCAACAACTTTCTGGTTTAATATCTCGATACCTAGAATCTCATGCTGCTCATACATTATGAGCAGCTAAAAATAGGGCCTTATCCTGGGCAGATTGGTGCTACTCGGATGGAGAAAAGCTGAGTTGAAAGGAAAGGTTGGATAAGGAGAACAGGACAGATGACTCAACAGCTCAACATCAACCTCAGCTTGCAGTTATTTAGCTGGTTCCTAGTGCAAATTAGAGCATCCCCTGGGAATGTCGAGTTGAAGGCATCCTCTTTTTTTCTGTAATTCAGCTGAAAAGATTTAGCGGCAGGTCTTTACCCTACAGTGTGAATCCTTCATTGCTCATCTGCACAGCGTTTGCTGCTGCTCCATGCAAAAAAGGTTGTGGTAAGCTGAGAGCATCCTCCCTGCTCCATGGTCCCAGAGGGTCTGGACAGAAGAACGGCCAGGTTCCAAGCCCTGCCATTCTGTTTTGATTGCAGCTTGCTAATACAAATGTTAAATGCTGTGTGAGTAATTGCTAAGTGGAATTCACATATGTCCTGGGATTCGGACCACAGCAGTTGTTAATGCTTTGTGCAGATAGGTTCACATTATCAGGAAATACCCCATTGTGTCCCTTCCCACACTCTACAGTTTACAGGGCCTTTCATGCCACATGCTTTGCTTCAGAGACCCCGTAAGTGCTGAGAAACATCTCACTTTGGTAGTTGTGCCAAAGCTTCTCAAATAACCAAAGATCTACCTGCACTCTCTACCCTAAAAATACAGGATGGCCCTGGGTGAATGTGGAGTCCAGGTTTGCAGCACATGACGTGTTTGCAGCAGCAGGGACGAGTGTGCACATTGAGTGGGGACCCCAGGTAACAACTCTGCTATAGAAATGGGGACAGCACAAGTACTGGGAAAGTGTGAGCCTTGGGTGCTCCACATGGTATCACTGCTATGGCCAGCTAAAGCTGTCCTCCCATGGCTACACCTGCTGCCCAGATGTGAGGGAAGACTGTCACAAACAGCCCTGCAGAGGAGCCTACCAACGATCCTACCAATTCTTAATATCCCTTTCAGCCTTATTACATATGCCGTGTGAAATTCAGTCCAGCACACCAAAGGGAAGTTTGCCTTTGAAGATCTGCATGCTTCCTGAATGCAAACGTTGCTCTGTTTTAATTAAGCTTGATTCTATAATCAGTGTAGCTGAACCGGTACAATGCTTGTGAGCACATACAGCTGGCTTAAGCACCTCAATGTGCATGTGGCCTGGTATCAACACCACCCGTAAGCGAGTGACATCCATATTTTCCTACCATTCACATTTTCCCTGTTTTTCCTACATCTTACTTCTGATTTTTATGCATCGTTTCCTTTGTTCACATAAGTACACTCATAAGATTGTTTATTTTTGGTTTCTCTGCACTGAAGATTTTCTTACAGTCATTGTCCAGAGTTCAAACTTTCAATTGCAAATTGTGAGGCAAAGTTAAAAGTCAGTAACTGAATATTCTTCCATTAAAGGCCTTGCATAGGAGCAAAGTATTAGACATGAAAGGATAGCATTTCATTTAAGATAAGGCCTAATCTCTTCCCTTTGTGAGCAACATTTCTGAACCAAATCTGAGCTCTTGTACCTGGAGCTGTTTAACTTTGCTCTCAGCTAGGTGGGTACTGATGGAAATACATAGAACTGAATCTGCAGCATAATCCTGAGCACAAAATGCAGGTGCCGTGAAGAGAAGGGAGGTTGACTTTAGACAACACCTCCTAAGTAAGTGTTTAGGTCTGTGCAGGACACACATCTTTTCAGTACATCTTGAACTTCCTTGGATCTCACTGTGCCCATCACACTACTTGACAACTGGAAAATCCACAGTCCACAGCACTCACGGTGATGCTCAGCACCAGGGCTTGGTTCTGTTCATCAACATATTCTTAAGAAAAGACATCCTATCACCTAAAATTTGATGAGGGTGTGTTTTCAGATGCTTGTCCCAAAATTATGGTTGAGAAGCATGGTGATCAGCGTACAGATCATAAATAACCTGTACTATTTTTTGTGTTACAGCCAGGTGTTGGTGACGGACTCCCAGGAGCTCCACAAAACATCGGGCATGTAGACAGCTGAATTCCCGTTTCAGTGGGTTGAGGCACAGAGTGATAAATTAGGTAACAGGAGTCGGGTTGGCATATATGTACCCAGTGAGAATTGTACATCAATAACAGGAATGTTTATAGTAACTAGAATGGGAAGTTATTGGGGTTGCATTAAGAACAGAGCATCTTTGTTTTATGGCTGATGGGACTTCAATTTATTGCAAGCAGAAAGAGGGCTGTTGACATTGGCTCTTTAGGAAACATGAAGGAAGCTCCCATAAACAGGGGACCCTTTCGAGTGTAACATGCACTCATCCATGAAAGTTATCACATTATCATCCCCGCTCTGGATTCAGTTCAGGCATCGCTTTCTCTAATTCACCACCTAGACAGCTTTTACTGTGAGCGTGTTTAAGAACCCAGAGGGCCGTATTTTTTGTCAGTTTGTGTTTTTAACACACTGATGGATTGTATTGCACTTCTGATGCCTCCCTGGATTTACTGTTTTCCATTCAACACAGAGAACTCCCTTTTCCTAACAACTTGTGGGACTGTTGGGCTATGAATGACAGACATTAAGAAAACGATGGGCAAGATTTTTAGTTGTCCTTTCATAACACGCTGCAGTTTTTTTCGCTGCAAGAGTGGGATGCTTTCAAAACTGACTCAGATGAATAAAAAATGAGCTAGACATCCTCCCGCTGACTGGGACTCCAAGAGGAAATGGCTCTATTTTTCTTGTACACAGTGCTGAATTACTCAGCATAACTTGCTGTACATACCTTCAGCTTCTGCAAGCTGAGGTGGGAGCCCAAGCTTTACTGCACCCCATCGAGTGAGGGTTTGGCTCTCTTGCCTGTCTCAGCCTCTAACCATACCACTGGCAGTTTAAAGCTTAAATGGTCCGTGATGTGAGGGCTGAAATTTCTGGATCTTCTGGGTGGTGTGGACAATGAGGACTGTCAACCTCCAAATGTAATTTGGCTTTTGCTGCAATGCAGGAGGGTTTAATTGCTGGAAAGGGGTGTCCAGCAGGACCAGGGCAGAGGAGTGCCTGTGGTCCCTGACAGGCTCCTACCACCACCCCTCCACCTCTCAGGTGCTACTTGCAGCATCCTAACATTCTAAGGCAAAAAGCAATGGTTTCGGAGAGTATCCAAGCTGTTCCTGACTCCAACACAGTAATCCTGAGAAGCAAATTCAGGCAGGACCTCAGAAGCTAGTGGGGGGTGTCCCTGCCTGCTGCAGGGGGGTTGGAACTAGATGATCTTTAAGGTCCTTTCCAACCCAAACCATTCCAGGATTCTGTGAAGATCTCCTGACCTCGTCATCCAGCAGCTTTACCTCGGTCTTTCCTAAAGGCCTCCTGGATATCTCTGTTCCTAGAAATGAGCAGTGATGGGAATGTGCAGATTCCCTTGTGAGCCTGCCTCTGCATTGTACCCACAACTGGGAACTGTTTTCCCTGGTGCCTGACTGAAACTGCCTCCTCTTCAGTTAAGCCTGTGACAACTTGTCCTAAGCCCAGGGGATATGAAAAGAGTTTATTCTTTCCTCCTGAGAGCTACCTTCTACATATTTGGACACTATGTCCCCACGATCCTCTTTTCTAGACTAAACAATACCAAATCCTTCAGCTTTTCCTTGCAGTTGATGATTCCTGGTCTTCCGATCAATCTTGTTCTCTGAATTCTTTCCATTTAGTACGTTTCCTTTCTAAATCATCATTTTGAAAGGGGGATATATTTTGTTTGTAAGGATGCCGTGCACATGTTCCTCTTCCTTTCACACCCCACCTCCAAAGCGAATGTTTCTCTGCTTTTTTATTAACTGAAGAAAGGTGTAGCCATGGGGAGGGGTACAGGGAGGTTGTCAGTCCTTCCTTAATTTTTTACAAAAACATTTATTATTCCCCATGATGCAGAAAGTCACTTAACAAGGAAAAATGTATTAGTTTCACATTTCCTAAGTGACGTTATAATTGTTGAAGCCAGAAAATATACATAAAGCTATTAAAGTGTTTGGGTAGTGTAAGTTTAGATAAGATTCCAGCAGATATTCCTATCACGCTTATTTCTCAGTATGAAAGCTGTGATCCAGCATTTCTCCTGAATCAGCAGGATATGGTTATCAAGCAAAACTAAATGGTTATTACTTTTAAATTAGCAGAAAGGTGATCACTACTAAAGTGCATGTATTTGGATGGAAACCTAAGCTGCAGAATAATCGTGGGCTTGAATTACTTTAGGATTCAAGCTTGAGAGGAAAAAAAAAAAAAGGGGGCTTGTTACTGTAATAACTGCCAGACCCTTCAAAACAAAGCCTGTTTTGTAAACTTTGTTAAAAAATACACTTTTTTAGATCACAAAGTAGGAAAAAGCTAATCTGGAAAAAAATGGTTAAACTATTTTGGAAAAAAAAATTCCTTCAGGATGCTGGAAGAGTGATAAAGTTCATTGCCATGAACGCTCATTAATCTGGGCAGAGGAACAGCAGGACAGGACCTGAAGGGTTGGAACAGGGCAGAGGAGGTATGGAGCTGGCAGCCGCGGTGTTACCAAGTCAAGAAACGCAAAGTGCAGCAAGAGGGGACAAGGAGGCGGCAGGGGTGCTGCAGGCACAGCCCTGAGTGCTGCTCATCAGCAGCATGGGCTTGGCTGGGTTGCTGTCACAGAGGTGTCTGCGGGTGCGCAGGGGGTTGGTGACCTGGACGGGGGGAGGATGGGATACCTCTGGACCGCTTTGCCTGCCCCCCCAGTGAGCAGGGAGCAGTGTCAGCTTGGCAAAGGAACGACTGCATCTTTCCTCAACCTAAAAATAGAAACATAAATATTGTGTATGCATTAATTACAACTGTTACAAGAGTAGAGTGTGGAAATAAGCTAATTAATGTGTCGTGTTCAAATGACTTCACTGAAAGTCATGCTTTTTTCTTAAAGGGACATGATTTTTTTTTCCCCAAATGCTTTTAAATATCACACTGAGATAATCTAGTTCTCAGGAGGGCTTTCTGGAGGACTCTGAGGCATGAGGTCGAATAGCTGGTCACCATGCAGTATAGCATCAGCAATATAACATTACCACATGTTACAATACTTTGCACACAACTTGAATACAATAACACATTACAATTATTTTAATATAATTGGGATATAAGCTAATGGCAGGTCTGAGGAGAAACAAAGCACATGGCATAGATAATCACTATTAGATGCCCCGGGACCATCTATCTTCTCGGGAAAACATGCAAGTCTGCCAGCTTCACATCTTATGTGTTTGCAGTTGTGAAAACACAGTTGACTGTGAGGATGTGTGCTTGTCCACAAAAATAAAAAAAAACAGGCTAAAATTAGTGTCATAAATTAGTGTCACTGTGCATTTATTAAAAAGAAACCTGAAATAGTAATCACAGGACTATCATGTTGATTCTGCTGCCGTTCAAGGTTCACAGCTTAATTCTGCACTAAAGAGGTTTGCTGTTGGCTTGAAGACTTACAGGTCAGTGGAAACTGCTGATCCTGAGAGGCCTGTCCAGAAAAATGAGTGAATTATGGGTTTTGGCCAAGTCATGTGCTTACCAGGCCAATTTCAGTAACCAAGGCTGCAAAAAATCCGTTTCAATGAACTGAAATTAAAATGTGTATAAATGTACAGTGTAGGTTTTGCAGGATTTTTAATACTTGGCAATATGACATAATGGCACATATTTTTATGTCCTCAGAACAATTCTGCTGGCTTCAAAAGGTTGAGCTGACACTGATGTCACATTATCCATTTATTCTTCAATATATTCTGGACTTGAGCTTTATTTAATGCTTTGCAATGTTATTCAGATGCCATAGTTTTACAGTTACCTCGCTGGATCAGTGAGGAAAAGTCGAAGCTGCAGAGGAAGGTTATTTCACACATGAAGTCATCAGCAGCCCAGGCCTTTCCTAGCTTACCTTTCCTTCTCCTCCACCTGAACCCAAACCTATTAAAAACAGTCCAGGAAAGCTCCACCTCTGCATTCACGTGCAAGATGCTCATAAATCGTATTTCTTTAACAGGGGTTTATGATCTGGTGTTAACGAAGACTCTAGGGTAACACCATGTTTGAGAAGGGACCGGCGCCAGAAAGGAGGTTAGTGTATGGTTCCATACCTCCAGTGTTATCAGTGGAAACCCTCTGAATTACATCAGTGCAAGAGCTTTCCCGTTCTCTTTAGTTCAAAAAGTTTCTGTTGGCAGGATAATAACAATCCCCCATTGCATCTCGTGGATAGTTTACACTGCAAATTCCAGAGCCCTGGCTGCTCCACTGCACGGGTCCCAAACCCCAGCAGCCGTGCTGTTTCCCATCTGCGGCCAGACCCTTCGGACCCCTCCAGCAACATGAAAGGCTCCTCACATCATGTGGAAGAGGACTTCCATTTAAGACCCTTTCCCAGTGCTGGGTGGGTGGGAGGAGGCCAGAGAGCAGACCCGGAGCTGTGCTGCAGCCTTGCAAGCCTTGGCAGGGAAGTCTGGTGGGGGCTTTGCTTGGCGATGTGGTGGTCTGCAGGGCACAGGAGCCACTGCTGTGCCTCAGAAGTCTTGCCCTGAAGGATTAATGTCAACTCTTTAAGTTGAAACACAAAAGCCTGTCTCCTAAACCCCAGCTCCCCACACAGTCCAGCAGATCGAGGTCCCTTGCAGGCTCATTAACCTGAGAATAACCAAGAGACACCAGAAGATTGCAGCCCTGCCTGCCTCTCTGCCTCTTCAAACCCTCTGAAAGGAGAGAGCTGCTGGTGGGGTCCGACCGCCCCGGCTGCCCCTGGCCGCCCCATGGTACCAGCACACCCCATCCCCATCTCTGCGTCCATCCCCTCTAATTTGGGGTGGCTGCCCTGGGTTTCACAGCAGTGCTGCCTAACCCAACCCCAAAGGTATTTCTTTAATGCTCCATGTCTTAGAGACTGCAGGAACGAAGGTGAGCCTGACTCGCCAGCCTGTGGCTTTGGTTGCTTTACTGCTTATTTGGCGTATATGGATTGATGTGTAATTGGCATACGAGCGTTAGCTAATGAATAATGTGCATAACAAGGGGTATAACAATGATGTACCCTTTCAGAGAGTTGCATCAAAAGTCTAGTAATCAGAGAGGGCTGATTACTGAAAGCTCCTCCTTTTACTCAGGGCTTTGAATATTATAAAGTATGGCGGTGAGATAAATGCCATGTTAGGGAATAATAGTATCCTGCTGCTAAATTATTACCTGGAAAGATTTCCATTATGAGACTAAACAAACCCCTGGCATATATATGTACTGATTGATGTGGAGCGGGTATCATTTTGTCTACTAGTTGTTGCTGTTGTCAAGTGGGAATCATCCCAACCAGGAGCTTTCTTGGCTCAAATGCCACTCAGATCCGTGCCTAAAGCATTGTAAATCTACAGATCCCAGGCTGTAGCATTGTATCAGCTGCGGTGCACATTTCATATTGACCAGTAAAGTTGCAATGTTCATTTCTGAGTGGTACCAAAGAGTTATTGGAGTAAAAGCTCATATTCTTACAATACTCTAGAAAATTTCACAGGACAGCGACAAATATAAAATGAAAAATTAAGAGCAGCTCAGCAGAATAACTGTGGCTGATGTGAAGTTGTCTTAGCTGCCCTGCACGATCGCTTCTTCCTCTTTGCTTTCTGCAGTTACCTACAGCAAGGAATATTTTCCCAGGCATGAAAAAATGTATTTTCCCCTGTTTCATCCCAATTCATTGTTTGTTCATCTTTCTGAATAGCTTCTAGCATTCATCATTTGTTCTCAGTGGTGCTTATGTCCTGCCCGTTCCTGGGGTCTTTGAGGACAGCTGGCAGCAGAAAGCAGACTGTAGGCCAGATACTTCATTCTGGGCAGTGTATTGCCCTGAGCTGCTACCCTGGTCTTGGCTGTTAAACACCGTTTTTCTGTAAGAATGAATCAAAGGCCAGTGTCTGTGGTTCCTCATGAGGCTTCTCCAATGGATGTTTTGTTATCCTTCATAGTACTTTGTAGCTCTCCAGCCAGTTTTCCATGTGACAATGTTCATTTCTGGGCCAGTTTTGATTATTATTCTTTGCTGTGAGATACCCTATCCTTTGCTTTACTAAAATCCCGGAATATTTCATTTACGTCATTGCTTTTGTCCAGTAATGGTAAAACTCCATCATAAAATGTAATCAAGACTGTCTGGCAAGATCTTTTATTTAGAAACACATGTGGCTTATTGTACATAATTCCGCTGCCCTCTTGATGTTTCATGGTTATATTTTCATTCTTAATGTTATATTAATGTGGGGGGAAGGGAAACACACACATTTATTTCATACCTGCCCAATTTTTTTTACGCATTTACACAAGTTCTGTAATGCAGAGCACATATGCAAGGGAGCTATGTTATTTTTCCATGTGGTTTAGGCTGTTCGTTTATTTTATCATTAATTCTCAGTGAGAAGGTCATCTTTTCCCCCAGATGTTTATTGCTTTCGCAAACCAAAAAAGATTTCTCTCATAACTTGCATCGCAGATCTAATACTTGTAAAATGCATGAGCGATGCCAACGCAGTAATGGTTTCAAGAGCTTTCTATATGCAGAGCTGTGGTTTACCACCACGCTGCAGCTTACCACAATTTAGCATAGAGCCATAGCTTTTAATCAGTAAACCAAGTCTTGGCCAATTTGAAGACACAGTGCTTGTGGGGAGAAGAATTGGGGGAGATTTGCTGTACTGGTTTCTTTCAGCTTTTCTGTTTACTTCCATTTTTAAAATTATTATCTCATACTGCCAGCAAGGAGAAAAACCGTGACAATCAGGAAACATTTGTATGTTGACAAATTGGAAAAGACTAGTCCAAATTTGTCAATTATATTTTCAACCTTAACCTTTATACCCCTCTGATCCTTTTTTAGGTAGATACACATTTCTGAAAATGTGGAGTGCATAAGCGTGGAGGTTTCTGAGGTTTAAATATATTATCTCCACTCAAGAATTTTCCCTTTGCAGAGTTTTTGATCACTTTGGGTATACTCAGCTGCTTCTGCATAGTTTACTACTAACTGCAAGGAGAACAGGCTTGGAAATAAACTCATATATACATAATAGAGAACTGATAGGGACAAGAAAATATAGTTTCATATATCTATGAGCCTGAATGGGTGTATGTGTGTGTATATGCTTTGTCCTTGGAACTTACAAATGTGTTTGACTGAAGATAAGAAATATATATATTCGGTATATAATATAAAAATGAGCTGGTTGGTTGGAAGCGGGTGGCTTGTATTTCTGATATGTCTGAGGTTGAATTTCTTCAAATAGAGTCTCTGCTTTTGCCTTGATAACATGAAAACACTGGTGGGACTCGCTAGAGAGATTTGTTTTACTAGCTGGAAGTCGAGTAGGCATCTCTGAGCAGCTGGTGGTAAGGAGGGGAGATAGGTTGAATTAAATCACCATAATGAGCAGGGTTTGATTTAAGGAGAAAGAAAATTTTTTTTAATGACATCATATTCCACTTGTGACTTTTTCCTCAGCAGAGACAAGCTGTAACTACCTTATGTTGCGCAAGATAGAAATCCTTTGATCTGGTACTACAATAGCCGAGATGTCGGAGATAATGTCACTTGTTTTAGAGTTTGTGGCACCCACTTGACAAGGAGAGGTGAGAACCGTGCTGTAAAGCACCGCAGCAATAATCACACCAAACATCAGGACAGAAAGAGTTGGCTTCTCTTCCTTGTTGTGGGATCTTCACTAAAGACAAGTCCATATTGAACCATTATTTTACATCAGTTGTCCTGCAGGCAAGGACAGCAGCTCTCTGCTCTTCAGCATTTTTGTAAGTTTGGCCCAGAAATATTTTCAGCTGAGTCTGCTGCACTTGCATGTACTCTAGAAAGCCACTTTTTAAAGACAAGACTATGTCTCAAACAAAAAAGTAAATTCAACCCCCTTCCACAAGCATTCTGCTGCTTAAACTATCTTTGGAGAAGGTGTTATTGACTGTCTAGCTTCTTATGTAAAATTGAAGAATTTTGACAGTGGGGCCCATTTTTGGGGGGAGGATTTCTTCCCTATGTGTTGAAATTGTGAATTAAAGGACATGAGATGAATATGCAAATACACAAAAGAAAATAGACAATATTTGTGTGCAAGAGTAAAGAAATACATATTTTCCCGTTGTATATGATTGTTGTCACCCATGGGCAAGCTGGTCACAGATGACATCCCTGTCTGTAGTAAGCTTCCCACTTCCCACCATGAGAAAAGATGGAACCGCTTCCCTTGTCCATTCTGCTCCAGTCCATGACGGCTCCATAGCACGATGCATTCGTGCGTTTCTCATCTTTCTTCATCTGTGGTACCATGCTATACCAGCTCAGGCTTCTGGATTATTGCAGTGGCAGATGGACAAATTTTTATCTTGATCACCATAAAACAGTAACAACGTGTTTCTTTTCCCCATGACATAACAGGAAAATCTCCTTTAGGGTAAACCAAAGGCACTGTAATCTCTCCTGCATGTCCTGGAGGATTTACCTGTGTGCATTTCTGGCTCCGCAAGCTTCCTCAGCCCCTCATACATACACACATTCATGTGCACAGACACCTGCCTAGAGGGTTTCATTACTTTCCTGCCCACTGCCTGCTCCAGTTTCCTCCTGCAGTTTTCAGATGAGGGCTCTGGTCACCCCTGAGCCTGATGCGCAAGCTCCCGACCCGCTCTCCCAGCAAGCCCTCGCATGTTCCTCCTGCTCGACCGCACCGCGGGCAGCTGCAACCGGAGCCAAACAGGTGGTCTCCCCTTCCAGACCGGAGGACAGCGTGCATCCCACCCTCCTGCAGCCCACAGAGACAGGACATATCTGCAGTCATAAAATCCAAATGGTATGATCTTAATAAACCCAGACAACTTTCCCTCCGCAGGGCTGAGATGAGTCCAGCACATGAGCTGGCCTGAGCAGGAGAGCAGCCTGACTGGTCCCCGGTAAGGGTGAGCATCTTACAAACCAAAGCTCAGAAGCTGTGCTTTGCAAGCTGGACTTGTGGGGTGGATGGACATTATTATTTGCTGCATCATCCGTGGCAAAAGAGGATCCCTGGCAGTAATGACAGTGACCTTTTCTTTGAAACCAGGTAATTGCCATTCGCTCCCAGCATGCGCGGTGCTGTTGTACCGCAGTCGCAGCAACTCCAGTGAAGCAGCAAGTCTGCCTCCCTTCCCAAGAGCTCGCTTCAGTCCTGCCGCCCAGAGCTCGGCTTTGCACAGCCCGTCCAGGCAGCGGGTTTGCATGAAGACCTTATCGCCTGGCCATGTGTCGAAATCTCTTGAATTCTTGTCCCTGAGCTGAGAGCAGACCTGGGAGGAGACCTCTGCCTCTGGCTGTGCCTTTGCTGGTGACAGCGTCACCAGAGGACTGGCCACTGATTCCCGGCTCTGCTGTGTGCCAGGTCACTGCTGGCACGGGATTTTGCGGCTTGGCCTCTGAATTCGGGATTTATCTGGAGATGTTTCTGAATTATGCGGAGAAGATGGAAGCTATAAACTACCAAAAATGAAGACATTTGGAGAAAGAGGCCAGATATGGCAAATGGGTCCTTTTTCTTGTCTCCACTAACATCCATCCCTGCGTTGGCGTGTGGAGCGGAGATGAACATTTCCTCTCTCAGTAAGAAATCATATGCTGATCTGGCTAACAAATTGCAAGAGTCATTCTGTGAAGTGCCTCGGACACTAAATCTGATATCAATTCCTTTTTCTCACTCTAAATCCTGCTTTTTTGATAACAGTGGTTAATCATTCCTGCCTTTCACACCATGTGCTGCACCTCAGGAGCATACCGAGGTTGCTCCTCACCACTTCCATTCCCTTGGGCCTCTCTCGTTAACTAACTCTGGTAAGAGGTTAGCCAAGTGCTGGCACTTTTACATCCCTGCAAATGTACCCCATATTTCTTAACGAAGCCGTCTGCTGGTTCCAAAGGCCATCACTTAGTGCACACAGCTACTTCTCCATCCACAGTTCCTCTGTTGTGCAATTTGTCCATCTGACCTTCTAACGGCAAGAAGGAGACATTTGCTATTTCCGCAGCACACAGAAGTCAATCAGCTCTTTTGTGGGGTAATGACTTCGTAGCAATAAAGTACAGTCCTCTCCTATTCTCAAAATGAAACACAATGTATAACTCCTCTCTGAAAATATTGAAAATTGTCACTGCGCTGTCTGCACGTGTACTCCCAGCAGCCTTTACAGAGAGGCCCACAACTATAAAAAAGACAGAAATTATGGCTTCACTCTAGAATTGTGCTGCTGGACATCAGTTAATAAATCGGAGCAGCTCCCTGCATGCCGGGTTACACGTGAGTGTGTAAAGCTAGGCACCTGGTCTGAAACTGTTCGTCCCAGTTGATTCCAGCTGGAGTTATCTGCTCAGCTGTTTCCTTTCAGCTCAAGTTATTGATACTCTGCCCCTTAAAGTGGTTTCCAATGCTGCCTTTCCAGTGTGTTCTGCCAAGCTGGGCTGGCTCCCAGCGGTGGAGGGCTGGGAGGTGGAGGGCCACTGCTGCAGTGTCACCAGGATTCACATGCCCCATCCCGTGGGGTTCCTGTCCCCACCAAGATCCAGTGCCACAGGCATGAGCTTCCCTGCGCCCACTCTGCGGTCCGGCCAGCCCACGTGGTACCTCCCAGACAGCCCTCGCGTGCTTTCTCCTCTGTACTTTTCCACTTGCTCGCTGATGTATCTAACCTTATTTTGGGGGGTTGCTAAATATACAGCCAGCCGTAGGCTTCAGCAAGCCAACCGCGGAACCCAAACAGAAGAAAACTCATTCCTCATTTCCCTGACCAGACCCAAACAACATCTACAACACTTCCCCAATTTAAACATGTGATATATTCCTGCCAGCCACTGCAAAAAAAAAAAAAAAACAAACCCAAAGCATTCTCTCTGGCATTTGCTGGTCAAGCTGCGATGCACGCAGCACATCTCTCTGCACCGCATGCTCCTGTCACTCCTCTTGGGTGCCCAGGCCTTGGAGACAGCCCCTTGCTCCCTCGGTTAACCATGGAGTTGCTGCTAACATCTTTTTTAACTGCTGAATGTGTTCTTTAGTGCTGTGCTCTGGATTCACTGCTGATGTGAGGGCACAGCTATTTCTGGTGGGTCCCAAGGCACTGTGGCATCTTTTTGCTGCTCTCCACACCATCAGCACCCACTACCCTGGTGCATCACTGGTCCTGGGCACAGTCTGGCAGAGAGCTCTTGTCATTTGGGTTCAAAAGAATAAACCCACTGTATCCCTTGATTACCTTAGAAGAGTAAATTTCCTTGCTTTTAGATTGGATATTTCTTTTAAATCTGATATCCTGCAAATACTTCTGCTACATGCAAAATGGGAAGCCTTGGTCAAGCAACCCCAGCCGACAGATTATGAAAGTGAAGCGGGTCTAAATGATCTCTGCACAAGTTCATTTTTAAAAACAGCTCTTAGACATCTGTGGAAATCCATTCCTTTTATGCAATTTCCCTTTTTCTGCAGCCCTCAGGATAAGACAGAGCAGCAAACCATAGTCTGTTTCTATTCCAGGATAGCCTGTGAGAAATAACTGTGACGTCCAGCAAAAGAACTGCAGCATTTGGAAACAGAGAACAGACTTGTTCCCCATCAGCAGTGCTGCTCTCCTGTTCCCTTTGTCCTTTCTGTAGATGCTCAGCCCCACAGAAGCCACTGGTTTCCCTCCTCCTCCATGCGAAACCTCTTTCCTCCTTCTTTCTTCACCACCACACAGTTACCTTCCCCCTCCCTGTTTCCCTGCATCCTGTGGTGCTTTTGCACTGGGGTACCTGACCAACCTGTCCCCTTTTATTCTTCCGTCTTCCGATCAGGATGCTCCAGGGGCTCAGCATCTGCAGCTGTCCCGGAAAGCCACCCTTTCCTCATCCGTCCCCCTCATTGCAGGAGTGAGTGCTGTACTCTGCAGCTTGCCTTGGAAAGTGCTCACATCCCGCCCAGCTGCTGAGGGTCTCTCAGCCATATTCCACCATATGGCACCACATCCCTCCGCTTTATTGCATGGAAAATATCAAGATAATCAGACCTGCCTCGCTGTGATTCATGTAACCATCTGTCTGGGCTTCCCACTATTTGAGTG
This sequence comes from Syrrhaptes paradoxus, assembly GCA_013400615.1. Taxonomy (NCBI): domain Eukaryota; kingdom Metazoa; phylum Chordata; class Aves; order Pterocliformes; family Pteroclidae; genus Syrrhaptes; species Syrrhaptes paradoxus. The sequence goes on from VZTO01003820.1 coordinate 99,964, forward strand.
CTGTAATACCCAGCCTGCTAGCCAGAATATAAGCGGGCTTTTACTGTCCAAATTTCTTAATCTAAACAAACATGAAAGGCCAAATTCTGCTCTGGGCTCCGTTTGCACAAATCCCATTTGTGACATGAAGTGGAGCTGTTTGAATCAGTCCGAGCATGGAGGTTGGCCCAGGGTTTTCCAGCTGATTTATGGTGTCCATCTGGCTCCTCTTAATCAAGGAGAGCCTGGCCTGAGTGCAGTTTTCAAACAATGCCGGTATACACAAAACTCCGTTACAGCCCCAGCCCTGTGTGTTTCCAGGGCTGATACACTCGAGCTCTGTCCCTCTTGCATCACATTTACGTGGCTCTTGAGCCTTCAGACACTGCCGGTCTAGTCAGGTGGGATCCTGCCTTAAGTAAACCCTCTAAGATGGGGATGAGGAACTTTTAAAGAAAGCTTGTCTGTGGACGATTTAACTGCTACTGGGAGTGCTTCTGTAAACCTCTCTTCACATGGGCTAATGCACGTGTCTTCAGCTACAGAGGAAAAGTTGGGACGTAAACTGGTCAGCTCCCAGTTGTACTTAATGCCCAAGATATGGGTTGGAGTTAGCAGGACCCTGGGCAGACCTGGTCTCCAGAAATGTGTGCTGCAGCATCAGTGCCCCTGAGATCTCTTTCCCCAAAGGCGACAGCCATGCAGAGCTTCAGTCCTCTGACCAAGGGATCAGCGCTGTAATGGGGTCCAGCTCGATCTTGTAGTTCTGCCGTCACCATGTACCTTGGTTCATGTTCCCCAAGGAGCCCAACCCTCCCTGGGGTCCATCTCCTGGCCCCAACTGGACAGCAGCTGGGAGAGTCCAGGCCAGGCTTGCAGGCGGTGCTCAGAGGAGACAGGGACAGGGAGGGAGGTGGCAGCGCCCTTGGAGTACCCTAAAGTCTGTTGTAAAGAGATGGGACACCTGCGCGGTGTGTGTGACAAGCAGTGATGGGCATACCTGAATAAAGGAAGGGCAATGAGAGCCTTTGCAGTCATTTCAGGAGACTGTGAAACCAAGATTTTAAATACTCCAGGACGCAGCCCTTAAAAAATCCTGTTGTGTGGCTTGTCCGTCCTAGGAGGCTCTGTCCACTTCGCACCACTGGCTAAGAGAGTGCAACAGCAGCCAGTCAGTCCAGCTCCTGGTGGAAATGTGTTAATAATGAAGAAGAGAGTTCTTGAAATAGAAATCTGTGTATTTTATTTATTTTGAAAACAAATTACTTTTACAGTTCCTTATAGCCTTTGTGGCATGCCCAACACTTGAAATATCTTAAGACCACAGTTCTTGAAACTCGGTGAACATCAGTGAATCTCAGCTTGCTTTTAAGAATTAAAAAAGCTTCTTTTCCTCGGCTTTTCAGAAAAAAAAGAATCCTTATATTGAAACAATGGAGCCTGAATGGTAGAGGTCCCAAAGTCAGACAAAAGGCAAATAAAAGTGATGTGAACCTGTTAATTTTAAAATCTCAAGATTTCTGAATGTCAGGAATGGGTGACATAAAATTTACATACCAACAATTAAATGAGCCTTCTAATCAGTCAGCATGATAGAACGTCTTCTGTATCCTACCCACAGGATTTGTTATTTTTATAACTCTTGTCTGTTTTAAGTTATTTTTAAAAAATATTATCTCTATTACAGTTTGATGTTACTTAGCATATATCTGAAAAATGTGATAAATCTAAAAATCGGGAAAAAGCAGTAAAAAAAAAAAACCCCTAAATTTCCAAAAGCAATGCTGGCGTGGCCACATTAGGCCTCCTAATAATTTCATGCAGAACTTGATCTGAAAATGGTGTCAGGAGAGGTAATTACAAGGCAAGATGGCACTATGGGGAACCTACATTTTCACCTTTTTGCCTGTGTTTCTTCTCAAGCCGAAAATGTCTCAGAACTCCTCAAGGAGGTCTACAGCCCATGTATGTTCGAACTGGCCCATTACAGACAATTTTTCAACGACTCTTACAAAGCAGAAGCGCTGACACTGTGTAGGGTCATTCTGTAGGGTCTTCCCAAGCTGTTCTGCTCTCCAGCACTGCCCAGCCTGGCCACACAGGTGGCAAAGACAAGCCCTTGGACATCACTGGAAGGAAGAATTATTTATTGGGTGAATGGAAACCAAGGACTTAAGTATCTTTTTTTCCAGACAGCAGTAAAGCCCTGGGAGAAGGTGTGAAAGCGAAGGGGTAGACTTCATTTCTCCTGTGACTCCCTGTGCACAGGCAGGACCCCGAGCTCCTGCAGGAGCAGACTGACTGCTCTGCTCATCAGCCTCTGCTGCATCTAATGCAAATGGGAATCCAATTCCTTAGGACAGAGAGAAGCATGCTGGAAGGCACCTCAGCTCTGCATTTGCATCCTTTGCTGTCCTCCCAGGCTGGACCATTTCCCCCCTTCATTATTTTCCCAGTACCTTCCTCATGGGGACTGGCAGCACAAAAACAGGGGTCCAATAATAAAGATAACCAGCTTAAAATTTTCCCAATTAATGATATTGCCTTTTGTCTGCACTTAAGCCATTTTTTTTAATCTCCTTCAGCATTTTTCTGCCTATTCTATGCCATGCTTTCTGACCTTGCAAATCAATCTGTTGTGCAGTGTGGTATTAAATGTACCCCTGGCAGCTGGATGAACCATGCCTACTCTTTCCCCCTTGTCCACTAATCTAGAAAGCAAATTTGTCAGGTATGACCTACATCACTCATTCGAGAGTGATGGTAATTCACACAAGAGCCTCTTGTGAGGCTGGAAGACAGAAGCATGAAGCCCAAAGGCTTTACTGACGGTGGCCAAATTCTGCAGTCATCGTCCATGACCCAGTCTGGGTCTCCAGCATGAAACAAGAGCAAAATTAAAGTTAATGGGGTGACACACGAGTGGTTCTGGCACAGATGGGAAGAGATTCAGCTCTGTCATTTACGATAGGAGATTGTATTTGCTTTTAACGTTCTCACACCTGGAGAGCCTCCCATCTTCCTCGTCAGAAAAAGCCTCACACAGCACAACTGTCGGGGCAAGGTCCTGCATCCAGAGCTGAGCCAGCTGCAGCCGTCTGACTGAACCAGAAAGTAGAAGGCTGGAAAGTGCCTTGAGAGATCACACAGTCCAAACCCTGCACTGAGACAGGCTGCGAGACATCCAGACTTTCCCTGGTGGATGTTTCTCTGACCCTGTCTCAAAAAATCTTTAATTATCCTTATAATTAGAAAGTTTTTAAATTAAATGTCTCTGGCTGCAAATTTAGCTGATTACCTCTTGTGTGCCAGACTGGTCCCCAGGGAGGTAATGTAACAACAGATAAGAGGAGCTCTGAGTGCTCATTGGTATTTTATAGGGGTTCAGGGTCAAAATTCAGGACAAAGTAAGGATTTCATTACTGCCTTACTAGTGAAGCTCTTATTGACGCCGACACGTCTTTTGGAGGGTGAGAACAGGCAGGAAAATTAATGAGCATCTCGGAGTGTGAAGGTGAGCACTGCTGCTCCACTCCATGGGCTCAGGAGAGAAGGGTGCTTCTCTGACCTGCCCTGGGCATGTCCCTTGTGCATTCTGTGCTGATCACTATTCAATGTGATGTCACTGCTGAGAAAGAAAAAACTGAGGATTTCATACAGCAAAAGTCAATGTTTTATCCATTTTCCCTCCGAAACGATGATGAGCAAAGTAGTGCCTTCACAAAACAGTTCCATTGTTGAGGGACACAGGTTCTTGGAGAACAAATTTGTTTCGCTGGTTTTTCTGACCATCTCTGCTCTCATTCCTGCCCCTCACAAATCAAGGAGTTGACTCAGGACTCTCACTACAAGTTTCCTCTTTAACCTCAAAGCATTTTGAAGCTCTCTTCTCCACTTTCTCCCAGTTTTTTTGACATCTTCTAACATTTAAACACCAAAACTCCCATTGATGTGCAAGGGTAGTTATTGGTCTCTGACCAGAAAGAAGTTTGACCAGATATTGGTAGTTTCACGAAGCTCTGTTAATGGAACTAGTAAATAACATGTCAGATGGAGCAGGTTTCAAACTCCTACGAGACACTAACGTGATATTTAATATCTCCCTGGAAACACTGCGGCATGGGGTTAGGCAGTTTGTGCCGGTGATACTACAGATATATACTGTGGGACGCTGTAGCTGCTGTCCGCTGCGACTGTGGATCCAGTCTTTCAAGGCTTTCTACACCCTGCCTGATAACAATATTTATGCAGCGACCGATTTTCAAAGCTAAAAGCTGAGTTTCCTTTATTTTGTACTCAAGTAGCAAGGGCACAAAAGGCACTTAGCCCCAAAGTCTGGATGTTTTCAACAGGGTTTTGGCACATCCAGATGTATTTCACTAGACATCTATAGGAACAGCCACGCACTGGAAGTTGAGAATGTCTTTTGATGAATAGTGACCCATATTTAATATTTAACTTGAACAAACTGCCCTTCTAGTACCAAAGGTATTCAGGGGGAAATTTGTATTTAGAGACTGAAGAAAAACTTTAGTTTATGGCTGCTCTGGCATAAATAACTAATTTTCATTATATTTCCTTTTTAATTTTGGGTAAAGCCAGGGGTGCATTTGTAGACAACAAAATGAGATAATATAAGAGGAATATGTCAAGCCAGACTGCAGAAGGAGATGATGTTTAGAGTGGATGAAGCAACACCCAATATGAGACGCTGGTAATGTGGAACATTATGTACCAGATTATATTTCAAAAAAAAAAAAAAAAAAAGAAGAAAAAGAGAAAAAACAAGTTATTTTTTTCCCCCTCTTTCTGAGAAATCACTTTTAGGCAAGCCTCAGGAATTAACATCTGATCGGACATTCCCGCTGCTCACCCTCTCCCCACTGCAGCAAAGGTTTCTCAGCAAGCTTCCCCAGCCCGGGCCGCCTCGCTGTGCAGCTCCAGCTCCCAAACTGGTGAGGCAAGTGTACCTCCATGCAGACAGCAAAGCTGGAGCAAATTTTCCACTGGGCATGCCCCCGAGAGAGGGGAAGCAGTAGAAAGCTCTCCTTTGGTCTTGGTGGGGGGGAAGCCGCACTTGTGGGATGCAGCCCTCTCCGGTGGGAGATCGGCGCGGCTGGGCTGTCACTCATGCCACGCTGGATGCGAAACCCGTGCCAAGGCTCTTGGAGCAGGTTGTTCTCTGTGCAGCAAAACCACATCGGAGGAACTCTGGTGAGGCCCGCAGCGGGACAGGATGCACTGGTTCAGCATCACCAACCAGCCTGCAATTGCCACGTGCCCTGCAGTCTGCCGGCCAAGGCCCTGCTTCTGCACAGATATGTGGCATTCAGCCCTGTGCATGGTGAGTAATTCCCTTGGCTTTGTGTGCATGCACTAATTTGTATGTGATTCTTCGTAGGAATGAGTCTCATGTGTCATTATTAACATAAATCAAGACAAAGCTGTTCCTGCTGCAATCACTGAAATACAGCCACCCTGCCCCAACTCCTTGCTAGTGTATTTCAGTACAGGTTAAAGAGGAAGAGAAATCACTCTGCGTGGAAGCAGCTAAAATGAGAAAGCATGTGAAAGATCACCATATATTGCATTTTCCTGTTTATTGGCCCTGGGGATGCCTGAGTGCATATGACACACAGTAGCACAGGTGACAAGGGCACAACAATCTCTGTGGCGTTATCTTTCTGGTCTATGCAACACAGAGAGGTTATTTATTTCTATATATTATTAATGTGATTTTTTTTTCTTAAAGTACCAGAATGAAGGTACTGAAGAATGATAGCTTCTGTCCCTGCAGGGTAGAACACAGCTCAGTAAAAAGGGAAAATGTAAGACCTTGGTGCTAATCCTATCCTAACTAGATCCTGCGCATAGGGGTGAATTTCATCCACCCAGCACAGCAGCACAAACTTCCCCAACCATAGCATCCTCCAGAGCCACTCAACCCTGACCTGGAGAATACCACTTCTGGGGATGAGAAACTGGATGGTATTCCAGTTTTCAACCCCCTTTTACTGTAGTGAAATATTTTCAATAAAAATAGGAGCTGTTCAATGTATGGCTCCAGCATTTGCCGAATGACGGCAGCACTGGGACTTTGCAGTTTAGAAAATCCCTTGTTCACCCTTATGTGATGTGTGAGATCATGGAAAGACAGAGCAATTCGCCTTCTGCCTGCCAAACACCCAATCACCATTTAAAAACTTCTCAGCATCCCTTGGTGGATATATATTAGCACCGTTTAACCACTTGCAGATATTTTTCTGAGAAAGTAAATTAGAAGTATGTAAAAACAAGAGATAAACAGGGCAGCCCTTGTAGCAGGAGGAAGCCACAAAGGGAGGGAGGATGAGTCTTGGAAAACTATTCTCCTTCTCAAATGGGCAAAGAACTGGCCGTATAGGTAAACAGACATCCATTTATCACCTACTGCTCCCAGTCCTTGCAGTAACATGCATGTTTGTAGGGGCAGTAACAGGAGGGAGCATTTCCCTGGCTAGGCTGCATGCCATTAACTAAGTCCTCAAGTGTGTCCGACTGTTGATAACAGGGTCAAACAAGCTCATCAGAGTCCATCCTCGTGACCGCCTGCCTCCCTGGTCCCAGGAGGACCTGTTTGACGAGCATCATGGCAGAAGTCAGGGATGGAGAAGCTCTGCGCGGCAGCCTCGCAGGTCCCTGTGCAGCAGGTGATGCCGGGACGATGGAGGAGCGGTGAACACAGCTCTGGAGGTTAGAGGCTGGAGCCCAGCATTGCTAGCGGTTGTGATGAGAAAGTAGAGCAGAGAAGTAGCGGTGTGGTTAGCTGGATCAGCTGGCCAGGCATACATACAGCCCCGCACCACGAACTGGGAAAAGTGCCCACGCACTAATGAGTACAGAGACAACGGCAATTAGCTCGTAAGCGCTTTGGATTGGGACCATCTGCACCGTGCTTATACAATACCTGCTGCACCGCGCCCTCAGCCTGCCTTGCTGACATGCTCCTGCAGGACAAACACACAGAGCCAGGAGCTCACATTTTTCCTGTTATCGATGCATGTCTTTTTGGAGAAAGTGGGGGAAATGATTATTTTCAAAAGAACATCTTGTTACAACAACTCTGACAATTTATGCTTGAAGCAGCTTGGTGCTGAACTCAGTAACACTTTCCAGCCAGGGAGCACAGCAGAGACATATGCAGGTTTTTGGACAGGAAGGAAGAAGATGGACTGGAGACAATTCTGCAGAAGATTCAAGTTACATTTCCAGGGAAAGACAAATAATTCATTGCACTCCTCATAGTGATTATAGGCGTAACTGTAAAAGCAGTAGCACTCAGAAGCGATCAGATTAATTAAGAGGCACCAGGATGATATCAATTCTGAAAATCAGAGAGGGGGAAGACTTTAGTGCAGTATATTCAGGGAACAGGCTGAAACTTTGCAGCATACAATCACCAAATCAGAACTTACAGCTCAAAACACACATGAAAGAACAACAAGGAAAGCCGTCCTGAAAACCACTGAGGTCCAGTCCAGCACCAGGGCAGCAGATCATGCCCTCTGCTCCCAAAATTAAACTTTCTGTTTATTATACCTTATAGTTCAGCAGTTCATGGTAGGAAAGATTGCAAAGATTTTTTAAAAAGTGTACCTGGGATAAAATTAATCTACTTGCCTTTGTATTTGTAAGATGGCCCATGTTTTGTGGGGAGAGGACATGTGAAACTAGTTTTGCATCTGTAAGGAAAGAAGTCTCTCCACTACCTGCCGAATTTATTTGAGCACTCAACTGACTGGTAATGAAACAGCAATGGTTTTGAGGCAGAACAATAAGACGGGGGCTGACATGGTGTGTGATGTAGGGCACAACCCTACACCCGGTAGAACTGGGCAGCAGCACGGTGAAGGTCCTTTCCTGCAGGTTTGTCTGAGCTGTAATGAGACTTTCAGGGGGAGGTCACAGTGACCTCCTGCGAGGAAATCTGCCACCATCTCCTGTCCCTTTCCAGGGCACGATTACTTCTGTAGTGCACAGTTTGCTGGTGTGTCTGGTTTAGTCTTAATGTCTCCAAGGACACATTTCCTAGTGCCTGTAGCAGAGAGCTGTGTCATTTCAAACAGTGAAATGATGCCAAATATTGTCGAGAGTGTCAATCCCTCCAACAGGTGTGTGCTGCAATAGCTCAGTTCAGCCCTGAGCGTTTATCCTCAGCACATCACCCAGAGTCAGACTGAAGATCACAGCTATGCATTCAAAGACTTGTATGGATTCAAAAACGAGTAAAAAGGAACTGACCAAAGCTAGCACCGTGCAGATTGATCTGAGGGGATGCACGTATCCACACTTTTCAGAAAGCTGGGCAGGTCCTGCTCACTCTTCTCTGAGGGGAGGTGCCCCCTGGCCACCAACCTCAACAAAAGACAACATGACAGGAGAGCAAAATCTTCACACTGTGGGTTTGTGACCGTTTGGAAACAGCCAGCATGGTTTCCTGTGGTGTGCGGGAGTGCGAGTGTTAAAGGCTGCTGTCCCATAGACTCACCCAGGCCAGAAACCACCGCCTGAGTCTCCTTCTCACGCAGTGGCACAAGTGTCTGTGTGCACGGCTCTCAGCTCACTGCGAGCTCTTTGCTGGAGCCTGTGACAGCGAAGCCATGTCACATCTGGCCGAGATTTCCTTCCAGGACTGATCTGCATCCTGGAACATGGAGTCTCCCAGGCAGCTGGATGTAGGGGGTCAGGCAGATTTTGGTTACCCAAGCAACAGGCATGTTATGATTCCTAAACAACTGAGATGTTGGAAGGCTGGGGACACTTGAGGGAAATGGTTATGGAAAATAGAAACAGTTTTCCAGCCATACAGACACACTGTGATAAGATCTGCTTACTGAACTGTTCTCAACTCCTCAGCATTTTCTGGATGGCCAACAGATTACCAACTATCAGACTTGATATTTTATTTTCCTGCTTTCCCTTATTGAATTCAGACACCAGCAAAAGAAGAACCTGCTCTGGAAGAGTACAAGTGGTCAGCCGCTGGCTGTGCCCTGCACTGCGCTGCATCCCTCGGGTGGGCTGCCTGCAGTCAGACATTCACAGCTTACAACTGCTTCATTAGGTTTGAGGAGCTGCAAAATGGCAACTGAGATTGTGAAACAGGGTGATGAAGATTATTGAAGATCAGATCTTGATGCAACAGCAATCAGCACTGCTCCAGGGACACCAGTGCAGCAGCTCAGTTCACTGGACACGAGCGACAGCTGCTTGCAGATCACCTCCATCATCACGTTTTGAAATTTCAGTTACGTTCACCCGGAAACTGTTCTTACTGGAGTAGTGCTGTGTTCGGATCTCATACACCAAGCCGATTTCCAGCCTCCAGTGCTGAACAGTTTCCACTGCAGATCAGCGCTGTAACCCCAGTAACCATCATTTCACAGCTGCTGACCTGAATCAGTTCCCCAGTCATTCAATTTGAGGCTTATGATTAATTATGTAGGTAGCTCACTTAATCAAGCATCTGTTGACTGCCGAAATGCCCACCTCATGAAAGACTGTCTCTGTAGCAGAAAGTGCCCTCACAAGGAGAAACACAGCATGGAGCTGGTCAGGCAGATCTGTAGTTTTGTGTCAGCTGCTGTCATGTGTTTCCAAATTCTGCTTTTCCTCTCTGTCTGCTCTGAACTGTGTTTGCAAAGGTTGGCTGGAACTCACAGGATACAGTGTTAACAGAAATACTGACAATTATTCGAGATATCCTATAAAATATTATCAAAGCAGGTTTTTTGCAAACACTAGTACAACACGAGTCACATCTAAAGTCAGCCCTGAAGTAGCAGCCACTGGGATAAGCAAGCTAAATCAAATCAATTGGTCTGACTCACAGTTAGTATCCATCAACTTTGCCGTGATCTGTCTTTTCTGATAGCCAGGCTACCTGCATGTATTCCGGAAATTCAGATGGAAGTGCAGACCAAGAGGGCTAAGCAGCCCCATGCAGCAGCAAAAGGAATCGCAGGATGTAAGAAAATGTCATAAAAGCCATAGGACACAAGAATGCCATAAGAATGTCGTAAATGTCACAGGATGTAACAAAATGATCCTACCTAGCTGACCTCTGACCGTGGATGGGCAAAGCAACCACCAGCCTGAGCAGAGACCACCCAGCTCTCAATATTCGATTGATTTGCAGTGTGCCAGCCGACAAGCTAAGCAATGAGATTGTAAACCACTTTGGACAGAAACGGATCATAACACTTATCTCCTGCAGCAATCCGAAATACCCAGTGGCCAAAACCAGTATAATAAGAACAAGATAACAAAACCACAGCTACATTGTATGACTGTAGCTGTGCAACCCTAAGCAGCCCCTACAGTGCTGCACTGGCCCAAGGCAAAGGCAGCCTCCGGACTACTTCTTCAGAGAAATTAAATTGAGCAAGAAAGAAACACCAGGCTCTCTTCCAGTGGCCCCATCCTGGCCTTGCGGGCCCCCCTCTTTTCCACTCCACCCAACGCGCTGGTCAGCCAGGCATGGAGGGGTGCCACTTACCCAAAAGCGGTCACCAAACGCGATTCAGGGGAAAAGGGCTATGCATTTAGCAAGTAGGTAGCTGATTTTGGCTAGCCATCCAGAGCTCTTTGCTTTGCCATATCCCTTTCCATTGACCAAGTACACCAATCTCCCTCAAAATATTTTAGATCCAAAGTCTGTTTGGCAGGTTCATGCCCATTGAGGATTTTGGAGGTGGCGTGGTTCGCTAAGGAAATTATGCTTTGTGTATAAGCAAATGTATAAAGTACATACTTTAACACTTTGGTAGTCCTAATTTAAAGAATGTGGATTGATTTGTTAAAATAATCCTAGAAACCAACAGTCTAAGCTGTCCCCACAGGATCTGAGGCCCAAGCCCTGTCTTTGATAGATAACTGGGAATATTCCAGCAGTCACGGAGCAGGTCTGGAGGTTTCTTCTGCAACATGAGTTACATCATGAACCTTGATGTGAGTGTTGAGAAACTATTGAAGAAAACAGAAGCCACAGAAGCTGAGGAACCCTCTGTCAGGCCAGGATGAGACATGGCATGAAGGAAAATATGAGGGGATGCAATTTGCAGAAACAACTATGAGACACAAGTTTGGAAGCTGCAAGGAGGGAAACCCATCTGTCATGGAGTGCCAGTCCTTCAGCCACCATCAGTGATTGGGCTGATATGGTGCAATGTTGCAGTATGAAAATTTCAATCATTCTTATCAAAACAGGGCTAGATAATGCTCTGAAATAATTTCTGGAGCTGAGAATTGTGGCTCAAAGCAGGTATGGTCATCAATAAGGCTTTTCTGACAAAAATGTGATGGTTTTGGGGAATCTGTATGTTATATCTAGGATGCTTGGTGCATTTTCAGTTCAGACAAATGATCACAATTTGAAGTTTGACTGCTTCTTGGCTACCAAAATTACAGAGAATTGAATCTGAAAGTTTTAAAACACTCATAGCAGCCAGCTCCAAAAAGCTCATGCCATTCCCCAGGTGTCTTCACTCAGCTCCGGAGCTAAGCAACATGCAGATTTTGGAATAGCACAACCCAACTGGGATTTGAAAATTAGCATAGATGTTTAAGTTCTTTTTGGTTAATTTTTCTTCATGATTAACTTGTCTATAGCAGAGGATATTAGTTCATAATTTACTGCAATGTTAACCAAATGACAGGACTTTAAAATCACGGTTCTCCTCTGAGTAGTGCACTCTGAATTAAAATGTTCACCGTTAGAACACATGGTCTCTTATTCCTAAGAGAAGGTCAATGTTGAAGCTAAATCAAAAGAAGAAGCAAGGACTATCATATTTATAATTAGTTTAGCATCTCTGAGGAACGTCAGCACTCTGGAGCTCTAAGGTCCACAACTATTTTGGAAATTGTGCTCTTTCTAGGCAGTGTGCCACTGCTCAGAGAGCTCTTTCGTACCAGAGGTTCCTCATCATTCACTTCACTGGTAAGGTGTTTCAGGATGAATCACATATTGCTGGAGTTCATTTTGAGTGTTGTCTTGTACCCATGCCAATGCGGAACATCCAGTTCTACCGTGAAAAATGTGATGGTGTCTGGTAAACTGAAACATGGAGGTAACAATCACATCAGCAGCCACATCACTTGATGAAGAAAGAGTGGAAACCTTGTAAGTCAAGTAGTTGGCATCATCACTTCTGAGAATCCTTTACACCTGGAAAACACCCACAGAAGCTGCCAAACCTCTGGTGCTCCCTTTTCCCCACAGGAGTCAGTTGCAACGTACCACTAGACCAATATCTTATACTTTTAAAACCCTTTCTATCAAAAGAAAATAGGCAAAACCAGCTAGTAAACATCCTTTAATTTGAACTGTGCCTGTTAGTATATTAATCTCCAGGACCAGGAGAGGCAAGTTCCTGCAGCTGTCTAAGAGGCACAACCCATCCCCAAGATCAAGATTGAATTAGAATCCCTCACCTCAAACTAACAGAATCACAGAGTGTTAGGGATTGGAAGGGACCTCGAAAGATCATCCAGTCCAATCCCCCTGCCGGAGCAGGAACACCCAGATCAGATCACACAGGAACGCATCCAGGCGGGCTTTGAATGTCTCCAGAGAAGGAGACTCCACCACCTCTCTGGGCAGCCTGTTCCAGTGCTCTGTCACCCTCACTGGAAAGAAGTTTTTTCTCATGTTCAAGTGGAACCTCCTGTGTTCCAGCTTGAACCCATTGCCCCTTGTCCTATCACTGGATGTCACAGAGAAGAGCCTGGCTCCATCCTCCTGACACTCACCCACACTCCCAGGCGTTTCCCTTCCCCAGCAAGCTACGTACCGTGGTACGGATGGTGCAGGTGGCTTCACCCAAAGCTGCCCTGCAGGAAGGACACTTCTGAGGCATTGCTCCTCTCCTCAAATGTCCTCCTTCCCCCAAGGCAGAGGTGGGCTGAGATGTGGTCAATGTCTGGGTACGGCCGTTTAACACCGGGGTTGTCAGCTCCAGTACCCCAGCAAGTAGGCGATAACTTGGGAAGCCCCCATAAACCATCCACTCACAGCCCGCCTGAACCCAACAGCCTCTGAGTGCCCATGGGCAGGGAAAAGGAGAAAGCCTTGGTCTAAACCACAGTTAAGCAAGAACAAGTCTGTTTATACATGTGGTCTGAAAAATAAATGCTGGAATGTGCTGGTGAGAGGAAGTAATTAAAAAGTAGGGTAAACAGAACCATTGGCACGGCGTGTATGTTGTTGTTTCCTGCATTTCTCCTGTTGCTGCTTCTAAATGTCTGCAGTCATAATAGGCCATGCTCTTCCCACTCGAACTAATCAACATTTGCACTGGCTAACTGACTGCCAGGGGAGCTCAGGGTGAGGAGGCACTCTAAAATATGTCCTTATTAACCTCTGTAATCCTCTCTGTGCTTGTTAAAGGTGATGGCAATTTACTATGTATTATTCCATTCCATTTAGTATTTTTCTTTAAATAAAATTTCATTTTCATTTTCAATCTGTTCTACCAGCAGAGAGGGGAAAATGTGACACTAACTCTGTCCTTCACTCTGCAGAGAAAAAGATAAAAGCTAGAGGTCTGTGGGAACAGTAAAAGCCATATTTATAAAAGAGTCACTTCCATTCTCTTGATTTGTACTAAATGTATTTATTAGTAATACAACTGAGGACTTGCAAGGACATTGTTAATTTCAAAATTACCACATATCTGCCTGGAAATTACTTGCTGTCCTTTGCTACAAATGAAACCATAGCTCAGTATAAATGAGAACAAGGCAGAAGTAAAATCTCTGTTATTCTTGGCTTCTCCCCCTCACCCCAGTTTGTGCATTTGCACATCCCTCTATCTCTTGGCAGCCATCTATTGCCTCTTTGTATTTACAATCACTCACTCTCTTCAGAGGTTCGTTGTGCGGTTGCAGCAGAAGGAAAAACATTTTCTTTAAAAAAATTATATCAGGAGGTGGGAAGAAGAGAGACCCTTCGCACACTTATAAGCCAAATAAATGTAAACTGAAAGGTAAAATGCAAATGAAAAGAGCTTAATTTTTTGCCTTGCCATGATTTCTAGTAACGAGTTCATTGCTTTCTTTTCTGTGTTTGTTGTTGTGCACCTTAATCACCTTATTTTTTTTAATTATGAACAGGTGTGCGCTTCTAGAAGGGGAGAGGGAGAGGTGGCTGTTGCGGTGGGGCGGGCGTCTCCCGAGGCCGGGGTGGCTGGGTGCCCTGGGGGTGCGAGCTGCCCCACGCCCCACTCCCCACCCCAGCTGTCCAAATGCCGCGGGTCTTACACCCAGCCATGGGCTGGCCCTAAATATCATAAAAAGGTATGAACAACGGGTTCCTGTTCCCTGCCTTCTGGTGTTTGTGGGCCACGTTTTCCAGATAATGGTTACAGTTGGAAATTCAGTGTTTATAAGAAGTGAAATGAACGCTGCCCTTCTCCTGGATGCAGCTGCGCAGCTGTCAAATGCAGGGCACGTGCCAGCCCAGGGCCAGCAGCTGTCCCCTCTGGGCCACCACAGCCACCCTTCCTGCTATCAGTGTTCCTGGCTGCGTGCTGCGCCCCTTTCTGATGATTAGCCCCTGGGGAATGCGGTTTGCAGGCAATGCCAGGAGGATTGTCTCCCCCTTGGCTCCTCCTGCAGCCCTGCAACACAGCTGCAGGCACATTATTTATTTAAATCTGCAGACCAGCGTGTCCGTCAAGCCCTTTCCAAGCAGAGCCAGTCTCCTGCCCACCACTACAGAATCAGGTACCACCACTCCTTGTCCTCTGCCACACACAGAGACAGCAGCAGTGTCTGCAAAATCCCAGCAAGGGCATTCAAGCTGAAATCACACATTTTTTCTGGCATTAGATTTTACTTTGAACCACAGTTTTGCACAGCTCTGCTCTCCATCCAGCGTTCAAGCTGTTGGAGACACACCATCTGCCCGGCGCGAGGATGTCGGACCGCAGAGGCTACGCAGTTCTGTTCAAGGGAAAGCTCCCTCAGAGCTTCCTGCCTTCCCCTTTGGAGCCAAAACCGGTGTGGGAGTGCCATGGCGGTGACACAGCTCTGACAGGTCTCTGCAGGGAGGTCCCCCAGGTGCAGCAGCACCCTGCCCCTCACACCCTCTTCCAGCGTCCTGTACCTCTGTGCAGGGACTAGGAGTGCTGGAGGGAAATTGTTGTCTTCCAATGCTCGTGGCAGTGGATTGATTAGAGATCTTGCAGGAGTAAAGAAAATCTAATTCATCCTCTCCACTATTTCTGTTTGTCTTCTCTGAGTTTGGGGAACAGCCCTTTCCAAGTAAAGGATAAAAATCAGGAAACAGTTATTGCTACAGCATGTTGCTTCCAGCATACAGGTCATTACAGAAACGCTGGAAGAGCCCCTACACCACCCTTAGGAGCAGCCTTTAAGTGCCTTGTAATGCTTATGCTTTCCAAATCTTCCGTACGCTTAGTATCAAGTCATGCTGTGAGGCTTGCCTGAGTTCATATCCTTTATACATTCAGAAAGAAAGGGCAAATATTTGGTGAACCCATAATAAATTAAGGATAGATGGATGTTAAGAGCAGAATATTCTCTTCGTAGAATTATGTAAATGGGATTTAAATGGAGTTTCTCACAGAGGTTGTGCGGAGACAATGGGAAAATCACATTTCTGATTTACCAAGCTATTTTGGAGTCTGGATGAGTTCTTTCTCTGCAAATTAAAAATTTTCCAGTGCCAACAAAAAAAGGAAGAAAAATTGGTGAAATTTATTTTAATCAAATCATAAGTTTATTCAGGTTAGTTTTCAGGTATCTAGAAGTTTCTTTGGAGGGGGTGTGTTGCACTGGGGCTGATCCCAGAAAACCAAACCACAAGTTCCAGCTTGTGCCTGAGTTTTCTGGGCTCTTGCAAATGGAAACATGAAGACCTGTCCTTCTCCAGCAGGTTCCACAGGTGTTGCTTCTTGGAACAGGCTGACCAGCCCCTCCATGCTCTGAAGGAAGTTCTAGGGAAGGGGCAGCAAACAGGCGCTTTCACACCCTTCCAGCGGGGTGATGCTGAACACCAACGCCCTCCGTGGGGATTTCAAACCAAATGACTTTGCTCGTTGCCTTACTCCTGTTCCTGCTGCTGGGTTCTTGGCCTTTGTCCCCTCCCATGGCCTTTGTGCTGGATGTGCACTCCTACCCAGTGCTCTGATGCAAAACAAGAACCCATCTTACAGCCTCCTCAGCAGACCTGAGGCACTGCAGAGTCAGCTCCTCGCGGGTTATTCAAAGTGGACGGTACACACACTCCTTGTACTGCTTAAAAGACTTTTATGAAGCAGTAGACCTCAGGGAGCACTGCTGGCCAGCAATCCACCTCTCATTTCTTTTGCCCCACCAGCCTAAATATTTATGAGGTGACATGTGATTTGATGGTATCTGGTTCCACATGTAATGCTGATGTCATGTGTTTTAGATTTAAAATGCCAGTTTCATTTTGTACTGCATAATAATTTGTTTCTTTGGCAGTCCATAAAGAATTGCACTGAATTTTGACATGCCTGGCTGCAGTGATGTGGAAGTGGAAGGAGGAGGACTTAGTGTGCACTAAGGGTTGTGCCACGAGTGGTGCAGTTTGTGTTCTCTGCCTAAAACATTGGCTGACATCAGGATACGTCTGTGCCTGCCCAGAACACCTTCTACTCCAAGTACTTTGCCAGCATTAATGAATGAAGTTTTGCAATATCTGGGCAATGAGTGTTTGATGTTAAGACCCATGCAGCAACGTTTGATGTAAAGATGGGGAAACTGAGGCAAAGCATGCTGCTAAGGTTACGAAACCCACGTGCAAGAGGGAAGTGAACCCATCTTCCCCAGCTCCCACAGCTTCACCGGAACCATCCTTCCTCTCCCAGGTACAGGCACCATCAGAATTTGACCATATCTCCTCTAAACACGGCTTTGATTAGAGGCAGCCCAAGCCTTCAAGCCTCTATTCAATTTTTTTCTGAAATTAGAGTCCTGGATGTAATCTATTTATCAAACCTCCTTCCTAGTTTTGAGACAGTTCCCAGTGCAGAAAGAGAAGGGTACATTTGGGAAACAGATGCTTAAAGAAATAGACAAGCTGGACAAAGAAACAGAAAAAACAAACATTTTTCTGGCCTAAAACACTGATGAACAGAACTTCGACCTCTAAAGGAATAATAACAGGAACCAGTGAGGCATGCAATACCCACTGCACTAAATAAAGGTATTGCCTTCAGATACACGTGTATGAAATTCACGTACATTTACCCAGGAAAGAGTTCCTTCAGTAACTCCTGCTACTCGCAGAGGTGTCTGTGCCGTGCTGGAGCTTCCCAAATGCTTTGGGCTGGTTGCTGGTCCCCAGGTGATGGGTGCCAGCACAGTCCCACGGACATTTCTCCATTGTGTCACCTGGGGTGTGTGAGCTCAGGGCAGTATTTCTGGAAGAATTGCAATTTCACAGTGGTGTAAGCAAACTCATTCAAAAGGGGGTCACTTTCTGACCAGGCCAGGGTAAAAAGCACCCTGCTATTGCACTGCTAGCAGTATATATGCAGGTGGATCTATAATGTCTCCTGTCTTTCCTACCTGTTCTGCCCAGGTAATCAATCCCTGTGGAGGCACCACCCTGCCTGCTCAGGTGGTGTATGAATTGTCATTACTGTCTCGGTTCCATCCATCTGGGGTAAGACTTTCTGATATAGTGGCGCTGGCAGAGACCAGCTGGCTGAGGTATTCCGTGGTGTCTGCTTTGCACAGCAGTGTCACTGCGCTGCACTACACTACAGTGTGTTTTGTGACTGCATTTACATGAATACAGCTGTGGCAAAATGAAAGCTCCTGCTGATCTCCTAGTAGCTCATCCTAACATCCATGTCTGAATCAGTAACAAAAATTGTGCAAATAAAGTTTAAGGAACAGCTGAGAGAGCAAAAAATAAACACCCTGAAAACTGACAAGAAGAAATGAAGAGGAATTCTTAGAGGAAGTGCTTGCACAACCTGGTTTCTGAAATAAACCCATATATCACTCCCAGTGCAAGCTCCATGGATCTGGGTGCTTGGTGGGATGACTCGTGGAGAGACTCAGCTGTCACGGCTGCCTGCAGACAGGAGCCACCTCCCCCAGGGACAGGGGGGACAAGGATGCCTGTGCCCTTCCTGTCCCTCTGGGAAGGTGCCAGGCAGCTGGCACATCCTGGAGCCCACACGGGGCTGACCCCCCAGGAGGGTGCAGGTGCAAGGCAGGCTTTGTGCCCAGACCCCCGGATGCTCTGGAGCCACGGCCGCAGCGTGGGGCGGTGAACCCAGCAGGACTCTGCTCGGGCTGCACTGAGTGCCCCAATAAACCCTGAGTTACCCCCTGGTGAGCCTCTGCCTGGTTGTAAAGAGCTGCCTGCTATCTGCAAGGTCAAGAGCTCTGCAACTTGAGGTAGGGGACAAAATCCCTGTGCACTGGGTCAAGCCACTGACTAGAACATTGCTATATATTGTGACTTTAATTTTCCATTCCTCTCTTTGCCCTGGTTTGCTCTCTGACCTGAAGTGGCTTTCCCCGCTGAGACAAAGGAAGGGAGAGCTAATATTGTAGGTGCTGGTCAACAGATGGCTGGAGATGAGCCAGCAGTGTGCCCAGGTGGCCAAGAAGGCCAATGGCATCCTGGCTTGTATCAGCAATAGTGTGGCCAGCAGGAATAGGGAAGTGATTGTCCCCTGTACTTGGCACTGATGAGGCTGCACCTCCAATCCTGTGTTCAGTTTGGGGCTCCTTGCTGCAAGAAAGACATTGAGGTGCTGGAGTGTGTCCGAAGAAGAGCAACGAAGCTGGTGAAGGGTTTAGAGAACAAGCCCTATGAGGAGCGGCTGAGGGAACTGGGGTAGTCTAGTCTGGAGAAAAGGAGGCTGAGGGGGGACCTTATTGCTCTCTACAGCTACCTGAAAGGAGGTTGTGACGTGGTGGGTATTGGTCTCTTCTCCCAAGTAGCAAGTGACAGGATGAGAGGAATCGGCCTCAAGTTGTACCAGGGGAGGTTTAGATTGGATATTAGGAAAAATTTCTTCACTGAAAGAGTGATCAGGCATTGGAAGAGGCTGCCCAGGGAAGCAGTTGAGTCACCATCCCTGGAGGTATTTAAAAGACATGTAGATGTGCTTGGGGACATGGTTTAGTGGTGGACTTGGCAGTGTTAGGTTTACAGTTGGACTCGATAATCTTAAGGTCTTTTCTGATCTAAATGATTCTATGATTCTATTATTCTATGTCACCAAGAGAAGAGATGAGAAGACCCCAACCCCCTTTCAGCTCTGAGCTAGGGGTGGGCTGTTCACATTTCTTTTCATCTGTTCTGTCTGTTGGTCTCATAAAATACATTATCTCTTCCTATATATCCTGCCCTGCACTCTGAGGCTCTCCTGGTAACACCACCACGATTATTTTCTCAGCCAAAGCACTCTAATACCAGGGTGATAAGCACAGTACACATGCCTTGGAAGGTTGACTAGATGTTATATACAGTGTGACAGACTTTTAATATTAAACTGACTTGGCCAAAACCTCGGTAAGAACTGCACAGCTTGTTCTTATGACATGTCTAACCTCTTGTTCCAGACTGGAGAGCTCTGAACAAATTTCAGCAGGCAGCAATCACTTAGATGCACTTGGACTCCCCACTCTGCCACAGTTCCTCGGAAGAGATGCAGGGGACACATTTCTGACACACCAACTTCAAATTACCCCTGTCAGAAAGCATTGATCAAACAAAGACGTGAAAGATCTCCAGAACCCAAAGATGGAGATGTCAGGTCCACTACAGTGTGGTCAGGATGCACAGTGAATACAAAACACAGGCACCTTTGTTTCTGTTAATGAACTGCAAGCAAAAGGAGTTCTGTAAATACGATTGCTCTTCAAAAGTACTAAAAAATTAGTGTAGAAGTTTCAACATAGAAACTGCTTTGGTTTCCCACTGACGGGAGAAATCACCTTATGGCAGTACTATGCTTTAGTCTTTCTTGAGTTCCTAATATGTTTTGCAGAATTTCAGCCTTCTATTACTTTAAACTAAACCTGCAGCAGTTATTCCTTGGGCAGCAAGCCTTGAGTCATTGACCTGCGCACAGACCTCGGTGAAGAGCCTGGGCAGGCTGCAAACACAGCCGTGACCTGCAGAACTTCAGAACGAAAAGTGAAGAAAGCATCACTCCAAAAGGGTGGAAAGGAAATGTAGTGTTGCTGTTGGTGTTACTGTTGCAGAGAGACTCAAAGAGCAATAATTAATTTGGCTTTTTTTTTTTTTCTGTTAACAGCATAAATGTGTCCTGGTGCAGTTTAAGGGAAGAGTTAAACTGGAGGCACCACAGCCCCTTGTGTCTCACATTGTCCTCCCAGTTCTGCAATTCCTAATAAAATCCAACATAATCATTTACTTAGGTAGACATACTTATTACCCACAGCTGCAATGGCCTCAGTGGAGAAGAAAGATGCATTACTGAACCTAAAAACATTTATTTCTGGATCACATGGTGGTTTTAATAAAGATGTATTTTCTGGGCATCTGTAGTCTCGGCTCCCTGCTAGTCTGTCCCACTGCCCTAGGAGAGCAACCACTGCTCCCAAAATATTCCTCTGACCTGTTTAATTAAAATTTTCCAGCAATGGACAAGCCGGTGCCTCTCTAGGAAGCCTCTCCAATGCTCTCTGCCTGTGCCGTTAGAAACTGATCCTGTGCATCTATCCCAAACTGCCCCCAGTGCCTTTCAGAGCATCAGGACTTCTTGTCCTGTCCCCTGTGGACATGGACACCCTTCCAGCCTGAGAAGCTTCTTCCATGGAAAGCAGTAATTGTGTTTCTTGGCACTGTCCTGTCTGAGGGCAGACAGAGGCAGAAGCTTTGGTAGACTGCCAGCAATATGCTGTTTCTATCCATGCCAGACCCTGGAAAACTGCCAGCCAGCACTGCCTGTTGTCCCCAGTGGTGTCACTGTTCTGTCTCGCCCATCACAGCTCCTTCACCAAGCCTCTGCAACAGGGAAATGCGATGAAAAAAAGCCATACCACTCCTCCTCTTCCACCAATTGCACCAAACAAGGGGCTACAAACCCCATCTCCTGTGTGACTCGAGGAAACAGCAGCCACCAGGAGCTAGGGGTGCAGACCATAACTTGGGTTGCACTCATGCAATTGCAAAGAAAAATGTGAAGGAAGAACATTCAAAGAAATATGTGAACTATCAAGTGTGAACTACTAAGACCTAAAAATTAGGTAAGCCCCAACTGAACTCCAGAAAACTAGTAGATCAGGTTAAATTTGGTTTGTTCTCTTTGTGCCCCAGCACAGTCCATCAGTCAAACAGGCTTCCCGAGCTGGACAAAAGCAGCAGCTCCCTCCTCCTAAATCTGGCTGCAGAGGCTGCGTACAGCATCCAGCCGGGGGAAGCCTCCAGTGATCACAGTTCTGTCAACAGCTGGGAATAGTTTGTGCGCAGGAGATCCATCACCCCTTTGCCATGACAGGGTATCATAAAATTTGAAGTTAAAAGGAATGCAATCTCACATCTCATCAAAGAAAAGAAATTTGTTGTGTGTTGGTGTTCCCCCCCCCCCTTTTTTTTAAGACAGAAAGATTATCCCTAACCACAAATGGGAAAGTCTGCCGCTCTATTTATGGCTCACTTCCTTTGTTCCTTTGCTTAAAACTTTTGCAGTGATTGTGAACCCTTGATTCTCAGCTTACTGTAAATATCAACTCTTTAGGGCTCCTAGTATCCTGAGCTAAGCACAGAAAGGGAGAGATTTGTCTCATCTAATGTGAACTGTCAAAAAGTTAGCTGCCTCTATGATAAAGGTAACTTTAAGACAATTAATTAATTAATATTAAGGTAATTAATCTAAAGATAAATTTCCAAGCTAACCATCTAGTGCAAGAGGGAGCAGGGCACCTGTGGAGAGCCCCAGGCAGGTGGGATGGCCAAGGCTGTGCAGCACCGCACCGACCACAGCAGGGCAGGAGGAATGTGATGCACATTTTGGATGGCTAACATTAGATGAAACACCTTCATCAGAGACTGGGCATCTGAAGAAGCCCTTGTTGCTTAGTCCCATTTTGCATCACTGTTTCCTGCAAAGCTGCTAGAACACATCCCTTCCTCCCAGTGCCCAGGAGTTGCTGAATGTTGTTTGCATGGTAAGGAAGGTGTTGCAGCTTTTTCTAAAGGCAAAACAGTTTTTAATTCACTTAATCTCCTTTTAAAATATGTACCACAGCCAGATCCCTTGGAATAAAAATGCTGTCTCTTGCTCCGGCGGGGACAGCTGGCATGCTGTGCTCAGGATATCGCTCCCACCTGAGGACCTTTGTTTCTCGTGCCAAGTGAGAAGGATATTGTAATTAAACATTTCTCCATGAACACAGCTCAGTCATGCGCACAGCAGTGCCTTCCCTGTTCCCTTGGGCCGAGGTCCCTCCCCAGGACCCCTGCTTTTGCGCAGGAGCGAGGGTGGAGAGAGCAGACAGGGCTGGGGGTGCAAGCGTGCGTGGGGACCGTGCCGGCCCCGCCGGGGGGGTGTGCAGACAGCACCGACACCGACACAGCATCGTCGCTGGCAACTGCATCACCAGCACAGCATTTATGACTGGACTGAATTTAGTGCTACCCGTGTCACTGAAATAAAGCCCATGAGAGAGAATTAGCTGGAGTCAGTGGCCGTAAATCAACTGATCCCCAGATCTCCACGGTGCCGGGGGATAAGAAGCGCGTGCACTGGTGAGCGCTCTCAGACTCACGCAGTGGCTCCTTGGAAAGCTGCTCCGCATTTCATTTCATTTGTCCAATTAATAATTACAGTACAAACTGTGTCTCCACTCTCTCTCTCCCCCACTCCCCATTTTTGCTTTTTCTATTCATAATACTTGGTTTAGAAATGCTCATAGCATTTCAGATCCATATTAATAGCAAGTAACATTTAGGCCCCCGAAGTGTCTCACAAATTAAAATGAAACATATGACATTGCTCAGATGTAGCCACACTGAGAAAGGAGGCTGGCAAAGGCTGAAAAGGAGAATTCTCTGTGATGGATTAGATCAGAAAACTTACATTTTCGTAACTTGGGTGCCAAGACTAGACCCTTAAATTCACACTAATTTCATAACTCGTACTAACAGCATTTAATCTGGTTTTCTGGGATGCTGAGTAACAGGCAGCCCCAAAGGACCTTTTCTGGGTCACATATTCAGACATTTAAATATGAAATTGGAAGTTTGACGTTAGGTCCCTGGCGACCTGGATTTTCTTCCTGCTAAAAAGAAGGGGAAAAGGACAGAATCATACCCTATGTCAGATCATGTCAGCAGATCAGCTAGATTAAAACTAGAAGCAGTACACAAACAGGAGAACGAGCTCTCTCTCTAATACACCCACCAAGGCTCACGTCAACAAAAGTTATTTAAGGTAGCTCCATGGGGCTGCATGTGAAGGACGCCATTTCTCAACGAAAATAAAAGCATGAGAACCTGCTCTTAATGTGCCGTGCAAAATGAGCTCTAGGTCATCAAGGCTGTGAAGGAGCCTTTCAGTCTGGAGCTGGTCACCCTGACTAGCAAAGACCTACAGCCAGCCCAGCTCGCTGCTTCTGACCCTCATCTGCAGCACAGGAAAAGTCCTACTTCCTATGGGGTTTATTGTCAAAATGTTCTTTATGTCTGCTAGAAAAATGTAGATAATTGCCCACATTTTGCAATAAGGATGCCCTTGCCCAGAGTCATCTCACCCACGTTTAACCCCTTAATTTGGACACATGAAATTAGGTGTTTAATCACTTTACAGTTCCTCTGTAGATGTCCTCCCTGCCTCCCTTTGCAGTTGGCGGGGCAGCCAGGGTGGGAACTGTTCTTGGTGGTGTCCCACCCAGTTCCTGAACACTGCCTTTGTCAGGTTTTCAGGAAGGTCCATCTCCTACCTCTGCCTCCCCAGGGCAGCCCCACCTCTCACAGCTTTTAGGACTGAACACTGCACACAGTGATTTTGTGCACTGCTCCCAGCCACCAGAGAAAACACCGTGTGTTGACGAGGCCCAGAACAGTCTGTCCCCATCATAAGCTGCGGTGTTACCTGCTCTAGCTCATGAAGCCACACCTGAGGGCTCATTACAGGCTGGAGGACGTTGAGTTATCCTAACCCATGGCAAGCTGCAGCCCTGGGAGAAACAGCACAGGGCAGGGAATGACGATTGCTTCTGCACAGGGGCAGTCAGTCCCAAAAGTATTTTCTTTGAAGGCACTTTCTGCTTTTTATTTTGTTAGCAGCCTGCTATCAGGCCGCCTGCTGAGGATATCCGAAATGCACAGTTGTGGTCTGTAGGTACACGCCGTCATTTACGAGACACGTTGTCCCTGACAGCATCATGGTGACTCCTCTGCAATCTGGACCCTTCGCACCCACATCACATCGGTACCTGGCACCGCAAGACACAAAACACAGCTGCTGGAGAGCCCGTGTGGATTCCCTACAATACGCGTAATGGAAACAGGTGAAATTTAAACAGTACACTTAAGTACTTGTCTAGTCCCCATTAGGGTTTTCTAGTTCTCCTTTATTTAAAGAATAAATTTCTGACACTTAAAAGAAGTTAAACAACTGTGTTTGAAAGCTTTAACATAAAACAGCCTCAACACTGTTCTTTCTCTTGAGAAAATTGTTCAGATCACTATTAAAATGTCTCTGCTGAGAATATGGAAATGTTTGGATTAAACAGTATATTTACTTTCTAAAAATGGATGCAAAGTACAAAATAGGCCCATTGCAAACACATGGAAAATGCACATGTACGCAGAAGTAGTAAAGAAACAAGTGATGCAACAAGTGTCTGGAAAGAAGGTAGTACCAGGGGCACCCAGGAAAGAACACTCCCCAAAATACTGAGCTTTGGCTATTTTAGCTAATGTGGTATTACTGGAGTTGGCACGACTAGCTAGCTGCAGTGACAGGAGCTCTCTCTGGCCTCATGAGCTTCGGGAGAAAACAGCTTTTCCCACCAGCCCTGTTTATCATCGACCCAGTCCTGCCGTGGTACAAGGCAGTGCACACAGAACCAGTGTTGTAGTGCCAGACAAATCAGCGCTGATTTCCCTGCTGACACTTTGGGCCGTGACACCTTTGCAGGGCGGATCATGCCAGGGTTCCCCATGGAGCTGCAGGAGCTCCGTTCCTTCAGCCAAGGCACCACCAGAGCAGAGGAACAAGCCCAGCCTCCAGCAGGGCTGGGCAAGGCTTTAATCAGCTGTTCATCCAGTTTATTAAAGCATCTACGAACAGCAGCAGATTTACAGGGTCCCTCCATGTGAGTGATGTGCATTTCCCAAGCCCCTCAAGAGCACACTCCTGGCAGACTTGCTGGGGCTGCCCTGCACTGGGGAAGCCAGGGGGCCAGCACAGAGCCTGGGCACCCGTTGGTAGCATTTGAACCATATTTTAAGGAGAAGCACAATGCACAGGGATTGTTCTATCTCACAGCTGCGCAAAAGAATTTTGAGGCTGGAGAGAAACTGTGGGTACACTGGACGTAGGGAGCAAGAGAAGGGGGATAGGACATTAACTTAAATGGCAAAAGCTAGCCAGCCTGAAGGGTGGATTTGCAAAATCTGTCTGCTTATTTGCATTCCTGATATTTCCTGTCCTTCTGCAAGCACAGGGTAAATTAGTCATTCAGATTATGAATTACTTGAGCAAGATAAAAAATAAATGACAGCTCACCTCCTCCTATGAGGTTAAGTTATTTGAGAAGCAGTGCTGTTTGTGTCTGGCATAAGCCTTGTCATGGGAGAGGATGGAGCAGGAGAGAGGAGAAATTATTGACCAAAATGGAAAAATTTCTAAGCTCATCACTGCTGGAGCTTCCCAGGGGTGTCTCGGGGCTTCCAGCACGTGGGGAGTGGATGAACTTCACCATCTGAAAATCAGGAATGACAAGGCTGAGTCATGCATAAAGTTGGGAACAATATCTCTATTTTGGGTAACCCATCTTTCCAACCCCTCTGATGAACAGCAAAAAGGGAAAAGGGCAGATTTCTGGGGTCAGTAATAAAACATCAGGTTGAGCCACCTTGAAACCTGGGAAAGTTTAACGGAACTTTCTAGTGCTCAGATGTAGTTTTCCTCGCTTACAAACACAAACCCTCTGGCTTAAAGAGGAGAATTAAAAAAAAAAAAAATCAAGCACATAGAAAAACAGGGTGATAATAACCAGTCTTTAAAGCAACTATTTCACTGTGCCTCTTCTTAACTACAGCAAAAGGAGGGCTTGGACCAAATGCTGTAAGTAGGAGTTGTTGTGGGTTACTCAGACTTTGACCCAGGCTGCAAAAACCCCCCTCCATCGTTGAGTTATCTCTGGTTCACACTTGCCCCAGTAATTTCCTCTGAGTAAGCCCCTCTCAGTGTGCCACAGAGACGAGAGGCACAGGTAGCACGGCACAGCAGCACACGGGCACGGTCCTCTGCAGACACCTCCCAAAACTCAGTGATGCTGTTCTCGCTGCAGCTGAGACATCGGGATCGGTGCAAACAGATGCTGTAATCCAGTACAAGGCAAATATTGGCACCAGCTCAGAGAATCTCTTTGTGTTTATTTATTACAAACCCTAGTGAAACCTTTCCCAGTGGCTCCTGCCAGCTCCAGGCAGCAGAGCCGATGTGCGCTGGGTGGCTTTACTGGGCTTGTACTTTGTGTTTCCAGAGGTTTACACCTGCACAACCCTCCATCTCCTCAGCCTCACAGCTTCTAGCTGAGTTGCTCCCCGAGGAGCACAGGGTGAGCATGTCCCAGGTACTTACCAGGAGCTGCCCGACATTGTTGGGGACAGCTCTAGTATCACAGGTTAGTATCATGCCTGGATGTGCACTAAATATGGGCTGGTGCTCCACCCTCTTCCCTGACCTCTTCCTTTTCGTAACGTATGTAAAGTTTGGGCATTTTCAATCCACCTTGGAGTGATGTTCTGGAGCATTTAGTTAAGAAATGCTCTTACCGAGGAGCACAAACAAGTGCCACAATTGCATCACTGCCAGGATCCTTCCCACTTGCCATCACCACCTACCCTGGTTGCCTCCTCTTCCACATTTGTGAGTTTTATGAGGCATGGAGTATCTTCTTACACGACTTACATATCTTCTTACATGGTCTTCCTAAGCCTTCTCAATGCAAAAGTAATGACTCATAATCTTTTCCAAACTCTAGACACCCTTTGACAGCCTTAGATACCCAGAGTCAGAAGAAAAGGAGAGCCTCGTTTTGTGGGAGCTGTTCGCTTTCTCTGACCTGTCAGAAGGAAACTGCGTTTCGCACACCTACATTTTCTTTGACACAGAATTATTCTTTGCCTTGCCTTTATTTGCTTGGCATACAACATGCTTCAGATTCAAACAGCACTCTTTCAGGATAAGAACCTTTTCAGATGTAGAAATCAAAATCTGTATACTTTTAAAAAGTAGTTTTAAGTGTTTCTTCCCCTGCCAACATATTTTTAATAGTGTGGCAAAGATGTATTCCAAATATGCTTATCCCACTTTGCAAATCTTACGCAGTCAAATAACTGGCAGCTGTTGGGCCAACTGTTTCCCATTTCAAAAAAACCCAAAATTTATTTATGAAAGAAAATGTCCAGTCAGAAATTCTCCCCTTTCTGTTCCACAGACGCCTGTTTAAATAAAACCTCCTTGCATTGCTCATTTATGGAGTCCTCTCTGCTCTGCTCAAGGTTTAACCGCAGCTTTGTCAGGAGTGGGACACTGTAAATAACAACACGATCTGGGTTCTGGGGTTTACCTAAGACCTGGCACCATTCAGGCTCTTGCCTTCTGTCACCACCTCCCACAACCACTCACCCTCTTCCCCCAGGCCCCCGTGTCCCTCCCACAGACAGGTCAGGGCTGCCCCAGGATGCTCGGGCAGAAAGCTGGGTCAGGTCCTGCTGTGCCGCTGCTGTTGGCCTCACGTACCGGTGGGCAAGGTCCCTGGGCACCCTCAGCCCTCTCTTCCTCCCATCTTCTCCCACTTCCAGGATGTTTCCTCCAGAGTCTTTCTTTCCAAGATCACTTATTGCCAGAAATCTTTGTTTTTTTGGGACCAGCTCTTCTCTCCAGAACCCCAAGCCCCCAGTTTTCCCAAACTAAATGGTCCATATGCAGAAGCTTGGCATGTGGTCAGCCTCCTACCTGGTGGCTCTGTCTCATGGCTCTTTATTAACTGGAGGATTCAGGTTGTGTTGCTTTTCCTTAGCTCCTGTATTATCAAAATTTGCAAGCAGATCATCCCAATCACACCTAACAAGGAGCAAGTTTCTGCTTCACCATTCAAAAGTTCAATTTTGGAACATCACACGCCCACAGACACACACCTAATGATCTGCTGCCTGTTAGCATTCACAATTTAAACTAATTTTTCACCTACGACAACCTTCAATAGCATGTTCTTTCAGAGAATGGAAATCAGCTACAATTACATTTGCTCACTTTAATTTCATTCCCTCTGATGAAATAGCTGTTCCCAACTATTGACACTTTCTCTGGATGATATGCACATTGATATGTCAAGGACCAGTGTAAGCAAGTTGCTTTTTTTCTGTTTGTATGTAATATATTACACAAGTTTCCATTCCAATGTTAATCTACAGCAGATTGTACGAGGAGATAGATGAAGCCCTACACTTACGGAAAATGCATGGAAAAAATGCAGGGAAAATTATTGGTTTATGCCTTTGAGAAACATTTTCCAAGAGGATCATTCTGCATGAACCTCTAAGTGCAAAGCTTTAAGTTGAATGCAGTTCAGGAGGGCGGAGACACTCCAGACAACCTGAGAGAAGACTCTGGTTGATGCAAGACTCTCACCTCCTGCTATAGCAGCTGTAAGGAACAGGGGCTGTTAGTGACACTGGGCAGTAGGCTTGGGAACGGCATCCACCTCTCTGGTTAAAGGGGAACACCAGGCAGGGGACAGGGAAACCAGCGATGGCTCCAAGCAGCACAGTGAAAAGCTGCCAAGAAACTGGAGAACACGTGGCATGCCCGGTGCCGGGTGCAGGACTCAACTGCCAGGCAGATCCTCAGAGAAGCTGGCAGCCTGCGCTGTCCAAAGCCAGGAGGAATTTTCATTCGTTAAATTCAGCTTGTTTCCCAGCAATTGAATACTTTCCCGCTCACCCTGTATGAGGTTCGTTCCCATCCTTTCAGGGATGTCTGTAGCACACACTCCAAGGAATCCTGTTTGGCTGCCACGCTGCTCGTTCAGCTTCACTGTGGCTGTTACATGGCATGTCCCGACACACGCCGAGACCCAGCACGATGGCACTTGTGAAAACGTGTTCATGGAAACAAAGAGAGTCATTAGAGAACGCAGAGGTGTGAGAGCAGCAATCCAGTCCCGGGGTGAAAGAGGACCTAAGTGATGCTGAAAGCATCAGCCAAGCCCTCACCATTTTGGGACCAAGGCAGAGACAGGAGCAGCATCTCCCAGGACAAAGACAAAATGTAAGATCTTCATCTTTTGTAAGACAAAATGCCTGTTGGATCTTCTTACTGTCTCTTGTGCATACAGACAGACATAGAGTAACTGCCTTTTTTTGTTAGACTGTAGACTGTTGATGGGTTTTTGCCAGGCAGCCTTGTGAATGATTAGCGGGATGTTTGCAGAATTCAGTCAATGCCTTTTTTTTTTTTTTCCATATCCCAATCTTATCCAAGCACAGCACCTCAGTGCACAACAGTAAGGCACAGCAGCTCTGCCCTGGACATTGACTCGGCAATGCCAGTCCTGATATTTCTGTAGAGCAGTGTGCAAGGTGGGAGTGCAGCACGCCTGCATGCACTGGGAGGGGTGGATGTGGTCGTGTGCAGTAGTGGAAGGAGCAAAAACGTCCCAGGTTTGAGACAAACAAGCAGATGCTCTGGGCCTGACTGTAAGCATCTGGGCTTATTTCTGCCCTGACATTTTCCTGCTGTGCACAGAAGTATGTCCGGCACAGGAGTGGCACCTGATTGCCCCCACCACATCCAGCCCCGGTGCCAGTGTGGAACCCGCCACCTTCTTTATTAACTGGGGAGTTTCTTGGACTAAAGCTCTGGCAGGGGAAGAGATCTCTCCTTGCTGCCCCAGGGAAAGCCCTGCCTCGAAGCGACACTGACAAAAGCCAGGTGTCCTTACTGTTGTCTTGGTCTGCCTTTGCTGCTCCCACCATCCCCACCTTCTCCCCAGGTCCTGAACCACAGCCACGCTCTCCTCCTTGCTGCTCCTGCTTCCCCTCCTGGCTACCGTTCTAGCTGGTTCTCAGCTTCACTTTGTCTTGGCTGTGATCTAGGTTCTATAAGCCACATCAAGTGCCACCAAGAAAGACAAGGGAAGAGCTCAGCAGTGGAGCAATCTCTTCCCAGCTCCTCAGTAAAATGCCAATTTTAGGTAAAACTGACTGGGCCCCAAATCTGGACCATGATGTGCAGTCCCTGCTTATGAGACCTCCCCAGTCCAGAGGTCATGGGAACCCAGACGCAGCCTGCTGCAAAGGACTGGGCAGGTTCAGGTCCTCCCATTTCATAACGTCCATCTGAAGCCCTGGCAGGTTCTTGGGTCTGGGGGAAAGCTCCGCCATGGGTTACTTACAACACTGGCAGGTGATGTCAGCTACAGGAAGCTTGGTCCACTTCTGACCGAGGGCTACTTGGTACCAGCATGGGGATGCTTCGTACCGTTATGGGAGCCCACCAGCATGGCACTGCTTCAGTGGAAGACTGCAAGGCTCTGTCCAGCCACGGGCAGACTTGCTGAGATATGGGACAGCTTCTGCTGCAAACAGAGCTGCATTTTATGCTTTACTGTCTCTTGTTTGTTTGTTTTTTTTTAATTGTACAACATGGAGTTAGCTCTTTTGTTGAACCTTTCTTCTTTCCTACGTTTCTCTATTTTTTCTCCACAGAAAAAAGTATTCTAATGTCATGTGGGAGCCTAAAGTTCAGCTTATGTTAACATTTAGATACATGTCTTACTTACTGAAATTTATAAGTTAGCAATAAAGAAAAACACTCAAAGAAGAGATTTGTCTGCCAAGATTTCCAGTGAGAAATGGATCCAAAGTTTGAAGTTAAGAAAAAAATCACTTCAGGTTTCAGTTATGCAAGTAAAAATGCTCTAAGATTTATTTTATCAGTTTAGTTTCACAGAAGTAATACTTGCAATATCTGAAGTTAGAAAAATAAGGCCATTAATTGATTTTATAATTGAATAACTTGTTATATGAGGAGACTTCAGTTTAATCCAGCTACTGAGCGCAGGATATTTTTCTGTAGATTGTCATGTACATGTTGTGCTGGCTAGCACTTATCTGTTGGAGTAGTCCTGCTGCCAACAATTAAATCATTCACATAACTGCTAGAAAAGAGGGGAGGATGAGACACGGTTCCTTGCAACCACAAGTAAACTTGACCTGGTCATTTAAAAGCTGAGAGCCACAAAACGAAGAAGACAAGGAGAGTGTATTCCTCCTGCTGTGGGAGAACTGCAGGTAGGAAAGCAATATCCCAAGAAATTGAAACATTTGTTTCTACTTTCTTATAATTTGTGGGTTTTAATAATTAATAATAGACAATAATAAAGAGAAGAAAGAGATACGGATTAAATTAATGACACACAATAAGGCTCATGTATTGGTGTATGCATGTAAAACACGGTTTAAAATTATTTTGATTTAATAACATTTTATATTTCAAGTATAGTTCAACTGAAAACATTCACAACCTTCTATAGCGGTGATTCAAGTGAGAAGTAGATTTTTACCACTGCAGAAAGACTTAAGTTTTATTACTCTCTTAATGAACTAGAGCACATGCCACATGAATTCCCACATACACCAACCTGTCCATGGGCGAAACTGTGAAGTTTTAATTCCCAGCAGGGAGACTTCTCGCAAAAATTAGAGGCTAAAATTTCTCCAGCTGTCTTTGCAATTCTTTGGTTCATTCTTAAAAACT
Source organism: Syrrhaptes paradoxus (assembly GCA_013400615.1). NCBI lineage: Eukaryota > Metazoa > Chordata > Aves > Pterocliformes > Pteroclidae > Syrrhaptes > Syrrhaptes paradoxus. The sequence continues at coordinate 131,967 of VZTO01003820.1, forward strand.
ACAGTCTATCCAAGGTCAGTTTTGAACACAACATGTTATGTTTGACCTGCACAGAGCTCATTGCAAAGGACTCGCTGCGTTCTGTTAGTCTTTCCCACGAAACACATGATGGTGAAAGTATGTAAAGAGGCTGGTATAAAACCAGTACTTGTCTGTGTCTGCATTTATGAAGAACAACATTTATGGGCAAATAAAGTTAGGGAAGATAAGTTTTAGGCTAAAAATAGTTGCTGTTACATGTAAAATGTCTACCAAGACTTTAAGGGCAGTTGCTCGTATGTAATACTGGTTTACGTGTTCACAGCTGGAAGTTACCAGGGGTCTGCGCTCAGGTGGGAAGATGCCTCCCATGAGCCGGGCTGGGCAAGCCAAGCGTGTTGGTGACTGCTACAGCGCAGTGAGGGAAACTCCTGGCTGTGCATGACAACCTTTAGCCAGCCTACAAACCCCAGGAGTTACACCTCTGGCTGCAAAGGTCATCAGCTGGATGCTCGCAGGCTGTGCTTTACACAGGCATCAAGACCAAAGATGCTTCTAACAGAGGCAGGCATGAAACCTGGTTGGAGAGACTCCTGCAAAGAAGTTTTTGCCTGTATTAGCCAACACAAGTAAATCAAAATGTGCAGTGCTTGCTCTGGAGGCCATGTGTAGTGTGGCTGCTGGAAGTGGGTGTTTCTGTGTGGGACCTTGGAGGAGCCAGGACAGAGCTGCTGAGACTGGGGTGAGGGTCCCCGCAGTCAGAAGGCATTGCTGTATGCCTTGTGGTGGTTAAATAAAAAGGTGGTCCTAAAAAGACAGCCTTTCCCTTATCTTTATCTTTCTTTTGTGTTTGCATTTACAGCCTTTAAATATTTTGTAACTATTCTTTCTCACTTGGTCTTTGTCCCGCTCTTCATCTATTTGTTGATCCATCCATCCTTCCACAAAACCTCCCAAGAAAAGGATTCCTTTCACCACGCCAGCACTGCTCTCTTTTGCAGAACAAGGTCTGTAAGTAGGAATGAGCCAGGGAAGGAAAATGTTCTCTCCTTCTGCCTGTACTTACTTTCATTATAGACACCTTTGGTTTTGTGATGGGCAAAATTTCAGGATGGCCAAGACTAGGAAACCTGGGGCTGGTCTACTCTGCAGAGACCCAGAGCCTTAGCCCTACAGAAATTCAGAGGCTTCAGTTACCCCGTTACTCTGGGAGGACATGGTGCAGCCACCTCTGTCACTTGGCTAGACAACCCGGTTTGTATCTGAGTGCCTGGGAACATCTCCAGGTTCTCTGTCCTGTTGAGTTGATAGCACAGTCCCAGGATCATTTTGGAACAGAACGGCTAACCCACCCCAACAAGCTGCTGGACACTGTTCAGGAGGCATCCCCGATAAGGCATTTCAGTGCACCTGTTACTTCAGTGCTGGTCTGGGGTCACGGACATGGACATGTCCCATGTGCCAGCACAGAGATAGCCCCTGGGCTCACAGGGTGGCCGGTCTGCTCCATGGCCACTCGTCAAGGAAAAGCTGCTGCTGTGAGGAGGCACTTAGAGGAGCACCTGCGAGGTGTGGGAGCAATGCAGACTGACAGGAGAGATGCAAATGCTTCGGGTACCATTGACGGCACGTGTTCAAGAAGAATGTGGAAGCGATGTTTTTGTTTCAAGCAGGGCTGCTGGAGAGCTCAGTGCTGGAAATAAGGGCATGGGAAGTTGAGTGGCTGTGGATCGTTCAAACCTGGCCGCACGGTGAACACCTTTCCTTAGAGAGGACCCTCGCCTGCACACCTTGCTTGGGGGCTGGGGGGAGGTGGGATTGTTCCTGCTCCATTTAACCGGTGTTCTAATGCATGGTGGAAGCAGCAAGCACCAGGCACAACCAGGCCTTGGCATCCCAGGCTTTGCAGCACCACTGGAGTAGGCAAAACCAACTGTCTGGGCCACGTGTTCATTGATTTTCTTTAGGGAGAATGAGAAAAGCACTTCCAAAGCGAGTGGTTATTTTGCAGGCAGCAGCACAGGCTGGAGCTCCAGACAATGTGCTATGCCAGGACCTGACAATGCAATACTAGGAGTCACAAAAATAGCACAAAGGCATGAGTTAACCTGCTCTCAAACATCTTTTTTTTAATGATTAATTTCATTCCTGATAATGCATTTCTCACCTTCATTTCACTATTTCTGGGCTGTCTTGTTATGCAATAAAATGTTGTTTCCTTTGGCTATTTTCTGTAAAAATGACTTTAAAAAACAGATTGTGAATGAAGAACAACATGTGCCAGTTCTGTCAAAAAAAGGAGACTCAGCTCACAGCTTGGCAGTCACAGGAGGAGCTTGGGACTGTGCCAAGGAGTGGGCCAAGCCCAAAATAGAGCCTGGTCTGAAGAGACGTGTAGCGATGCCTCTGGGCCAAGCAGCTTGAACATCTCTTTCTGCCTGCAAACCATCTGCTTGCCTTAGACCTGCAGTGTTCTAGTTTGTACGTGCTTGCAAGGAGGGGGGGATGGAGGGATGGAGGAAGGAAGGGAGAAAGGAAGGGAGGGTAGGAGGGAGGACGGAAGGAAGGGTGGGAGGGAAGAAGGAAGCAAGGAAGGAAGGAAGAAAGGAAGGGATAAACAAATGTCTATGTATGCCTGTAGGGACAGAATAGTTTCTGCAGTAACACACTGCTATTTCAGACGACTGATGTTACAGAGAAAGCCGTCCCTCTGCAACATCATCAGACAAATATTTTCTTGCATCTTCTCATTGTTCCTCAAAATCCCTCTGATGACCTCTCACAAAGCATATGCAGTGAACACCTTGCCTTCTCTCCTCTCTGTGTCTGTAAGCTGTTCCAAACCTGTCCCCCAATGCCTCTACCGGCCCTTTCCTCATCCCCTAAATTACTGTGTTTGTCAGCATTGTGCAATTGAGACTGGCCACCTCCAGGGTCTTTGGTGAGCTTCACATTCTTGTTCTCACCTCACTGAGCCTTCAGCACAGTTGACGGTTCCTCTGAAGCTCTGGGCTCTTCTGAGGCTCCTCTCACCTCTCTGAACACAGCTTTATGTTGGCCTTTGATTACGTCATCCATCATCTCGCAGCCTTTGACCTCTGTTTTTCAACTTGACTGCTTCAACCTGTTCTAAACAGTAAGCTCTATGTCCTTTGGAGCAGGACTTGTTCTTTGGACGAATTCCTGAGACAATGTGGCATCATTTGGATGCTGCACCTACTGCACACGCACCAGGCAGCACTCTGCAAAGGCAGCCAGGACCAGAATTGCTCTGCGTGCTCTGACAAGGGCTTTGCTGCCTGCTCCGGGAGACCTGGCTTCCCGTTGCAGACAAAGATCAACCCAACCCACACCATGCGAGCTGTGAGATTAGACTCTGCACTGTCGGTCTAATGAAGCAGGACAACACTTCAGTTCTCTGCAGGCACTTCAGTCATGCCCAGGACCTCTTGAGATGGCACGTGATCTAAAAATCATATACCAAAGGGCTGTGTCTGTACTGGCCATTGAAATGTGCCTAGGACTGTCCTCTGGAGGCAAGGCCAGCTGGCCCAGAGGGACCTAAAGGTAGACTTCTTAGCCTCCAGAATGGTAGCCTTTTGTGAACTACTGCAGGTAAATAGCTAGGGCTAGTACAGACAGTCAAGCTGCAGTGCTCAGAAATGTTCCCTGGCCTCTTTAATTTCCTAGGAGAGGTGTAGCCAGGCTTTAGTTACTACTGTGCAGCCTGTCCATGCCCTTCCCCAGCTCCCCATTGCCTCCAATAGCAGACTTGCATCTTCTCTTTCAACTCCATCTCATCTTCACGTTTTTGTCTCCAAACCATTTTTTCTTCATGTGAATGACCCTGTTTTCCTTTGTGTATCCTCTCCCAGGTACTATTCTTTTGTCTCCATTTTCCAGGCCTTTTCTATCCCCTTATTTACCATTTCTTCAAGTATATTCATGGCTCTGCTCTAAAGGTAGACTAGCATGTGCTCCTACTTGCAGCACAGGCATGCCTGTGGGTACAGGTGCCAGCATTTGTGAGCAACTTAGTGGAAACCTGGAAAAGGTGCAAGCTCCAAAGGTTTGAAAAGGCCTGCACACTACAAGCTTTTCCAGTCAACAGCTCTGTCTTTGCTTATTACAAATTCAAGTCTCTTTCTGATGCTCTGTTGCAGGGGTGAGCTTTGCCTTGGGCATGATCTGCTTTTAAATTTCCAACAATATGTGAACACAGCTGGCCCAACGGTTAGCACTCCCACAGAGATGGCGATGCCTTTGGTAGGCATGTGTCATGCAGATGCTTCAGCGACAAATGTGTGAGCCTCTGTCACTGGTGGGTCCCAATGAACCCATCACACAGCCTTGTAAACCAGGCATGACCTTCACGCTGACCTCCTCCGCTCCACATAGCAATAAGGCACTGACCCCTCAGGGCAGTTCACCATCAAATGAACAAACCAGACCTGAGCTATCAGGGCTTCCTCACAAAAGGGAATTTTACATTTCATCTGTTACAGATGAAATAAAGAGTTAGAGCCCTGGGCAGTCTGCAGTGGATCTCCAGGAGCCACACAGCATGTTGTCAGTCCCAGGCTGGAAGACCTGCTGCTCCCCCATTTAGTGGCTGGGGCACTGGGATTCATAGCAGCTTCTTCAGTGTCCACTTAAAATCCCACAACACACGTCAGAAGGGTCTTCTCTTAAAGAGTCCAACTGAAAACATTGAGCCAGACACAGCATCTGAAAATGTCTGCAAAAAAATTATGGGTTTTTTTAGAGTTTAATTTCTCTCTGATGAAAAAGAGAGGGCACAGTGAGAAAGCAGACTAATGCTTCCCTTTTACTGTGTACCATGATCCCGACACTCAGGAGCAGCTCTATAGTAACAAGACGTTATGTTCATCTAATAGGAGAAAGGAGAGAAATTAGAAGAGAGGTGAGAGTCACTGGAAAAATAATTACAGAATAATGAAAATAACTTAAAAATTAAATGTCCTGCCTTTGGACAAAGTTCTGAGACAGAAACCAACAAAATTAGCATTACCTCAGGTTTTAAAATTTAAATAACTCTTCAGCCCAGTTGAAATTTATTGTTCGGAAGCCTGTGAGTAGTGAGGCCTGGAACTGGGCTAATCATGAGGAGACTTCCAAAATATGTCACTGGTTTTGCTTAATCAGGTATTGCTGTCCTTTGTGATGGAGTGGTTGACTTCTGTCGTTGCTACAGTGCTTCTTCTGGCATTAGTGTCCCTGCACATCCACCTCATCTAATGACAAAGTCTATGGCTAATTCATTATAGATATCTCCGCGATTTCTAGTGAATCATTGTTATGGATGGGGTATAAACTGCTGACATCCACTCATGATACCATCAAGGAACAGTTACACTCCATTATGAACTCCACAGAAATAGCAGTGGCTTCTGTAGCACAGAAGAAATTTTAATGAAGAAATGTCACTGGCTACTTTTCCCAAAGGTTTACATCAATGTGAAAAAAAGGTGGAAGGTTATTGGTCCCAGATCAAGCTAAAAGCGAGACCTCTAGGGCTGAGAATTGACTGGCAGAGGCTTGAAGCTCAGAACAAAGAAATGGCTAATTGCTCTTTGATTTGGAGCTTCATTATTCTCAGTAAGTAAACAGAATGGTTCAGCATTAGAACCTCATGGTAGGACCATTTTTTCCTCTTAACAGAAATAACCTTTAGCTGACCAGACTTAGTCTAAACATTTGTGTCATAAAGGGATCACGCTCATTAGCATGGTTATCGAAACCTGCTTCGTTCACAATGTACCAAATTCACTGTTTCTTTCGTAGCCCACTGCTTCACAGAAGAGCAGGTGAAGCGCCCAACCTCTGTGCAGAAACCAGCATCTTAAGCAACCCTGGGAATGAACCCAGGACCTGCAGCCGGAGCTGAGGTCTGTGCTTTGTACTTGGAAATTACAGCAAGCTGATTTTCTTGGATCCAGGGTCCCTGGAAAAACTTTCCTTGTGATTGAGTTAATTGAATGGGCTTAAATTTGAGGGCATCAGTGAAAGTGGAAATACCTACATGGGAATTTGCTTGGCATGTGTCTTTGGAGGATTTAAGACCAATACATTCACAGTCATATCCCAGAGCGGAGGACCTGCATTGATTTTTTCCTCTCCTTGTCCTTTTAATCGATCCGAATGTAGCTTCATAGTTGCATAATATTCTTCAGGTTACATTTCATTCTCTTTGTTCACCTTATGGCCCTCTTGACACAGTGCAAGCTCTTTCTGAGTACAATTGTCATTAAATGCAAGCACCATCTATTTTATTGGAGCCTATATTGATTTCATGACCTCAGAGAATTGCTGAAGAAATTATTGCTAACAGATATGACTGCAGAGCCTGTCCCTGGGGTACTTTCCAAGTGCAGGTCCTCGGAAGGTTCCCGTTAACCACCTGCTGCTCAGGACCAGGTCTGGAACTCATCACCACTCCTATCCACTTTTTAAACTTTTTTTTTTCTATATAACTTGCTTTTAATAAGGCACAGTTACAAAATCACTTGGTTTATGTTCCATGGGGCTGCCAAAGATTTGAGCAAATCAGGAGGGGAAGGTTGATTTTACCCCAAGGCAATCTCTGTATAACCCCCTCCTCAAACCACTTCATGCTGACAGCCCACTCCAGGGAGATTTATGTTTTCTAAAATGAAATTAAGAAAAAGCTTATGGTGTGAACTGAAGGGCAGCGTGGTCCTCCTGCACCCATTCTTTCCTTTCTTCTCAGGCTGTTGAGCACAGGAGAGGAGAGTGGCAGGTAACCCTGGCCATCAGCAACAGGGTTCATGCGGGGAAAACGCTGTGAGGATTCATTCCTCTGGCATAAATGCCTCCTCCTCTAACTCAGTTTCATCTTGTTTAATATTTCTGAATAAATAGTTTTGAACATTAAAAATCTACTATTGGTTCTTAGCCAAAGTTCTCCAACATTTTTATGACACAACACATGAAAGTGCTGATAGGAAAGACACGGAACATTTGGGGATGATTGATGATCCCTGGATAAACCTTGCCATGTAATTGCCTTCCCTGTCTGAAAGAAGTGCTGCGGATGCTGCATTTCAGCAAAAGCACTAGCAGAAGGGATCCCAGGGATGCTGCTCAGATGGGACAAACGCATCCCACACAACCACTCTCTGGAGGCCTCCCTGCCAGGAAGGTCTCACGTGTGGTTAGGGTGTCTTCAGTGGCCTCGTGCCTCAGCCTGGATTGCTTCACTGCACAGGAAACCTCTAGCAAGCATCTGTCCTTGGTGGTTCCTCAGTGTCAATTCACCAAAATTACATTTGCCAAGGAAATTAAAAAAAATCACAAGAACAGTAAACACTGGAAAACAGGCTAATTCCAGAGTGTCCTCATGTATCTGCAGCAACAGCAGCAACAGGGCGATTCTGTGATGGTGCAGGTAGAGCCCGTCATTTGATGGAGCAGTTGTCAGAAAACAGAGAGAGGGAAGACCGGAGAACATGATCCAGCAGCACAGCCATTGCATAGTTTTATTCTAATGTTAAAAGCAATGTGTATTTTAACACTTTGTCATTAGCACCATCACATTAACTATGGGATGTTTTCTCTAACAGCTGCAGCAAACACCTAGGAGCTGAGGCAAGCCTGGGTAGAGAAAAGGAGAACCTGGAGCAAAGTGCAGATACAGACTGGTTCATAAGACAAACTAAGAGACACAGCAGCAGAAATAAATAGGTTTTCCTGATGGAATAGGACAGCATTATACATCCATTTTATCTGCTGTAACACATATATACTGGGTGATGATATGAGATTAGAGAAAAGCTGCAGTAAAGAAAGGAAGTGTGGTCCAAGACTGGCTTCACACTGCAAAGGTCAGATTTGACTCACTGCTTCCTCACAGGATCCCTGTCTAAGATCTCATTTCCCTGCATCTGAAATAGGGATAATCCCTTTATCAGAAAGGTTTCATGTTCATAAATACATTAAAGACCGTGAAGCGTTCCAATTTTGGTGTAGGAACAACATAAAAATACGTAAGACAAACTGAAGCCAATTTTGAGGAGTTTTAAAGTCTGAATATTTTTCTTTATTTATTGCTGTGTTCTTCTTTCTCTGTTTTGTTTTCCCCTATGCATACATAAAATACCGTCCACTAGTATATAGTTATACTAATTTTTGCAGACTATTTTGTCTCCTCTCTGACTTCTCTGAGTGCGCTCCTTTGCCACTGCAGGGATTATTGTGCTAATAAAAAATCTTGCTGTTCTTGGTGGAGTCCTTGAGTAGGACATGTCTGTTTCCAATTGTTTTCTTATTGTTGGCTTTGGATTTCACATCTTTTGTGCTGATGTGTGCCTTGAAAGCCCTTCTCAGGGAATATAATATTACTAATGTGAGATGTTGATCAGCCCCCGTGGCAGGATGTTTATATGCAGAGGAATGTTTTGATCTGTGGCTATAGCCTGAGTCTGGGTCTTGCCCGGGTTAATTTGGATGCTGTTTTGTTTGATTCTGACAGACTGCCTTCACTGTGTCTTGGTTTTACTCCACAGGTTTAATTTTTTGATTTATCAATGGCCAGCGAATCATATTTTTCCCCACTTCTACAGATTATCTGGTAAGTACTATGTTGTCAGCAATTCCTATTTAATACGTAGAGAATTTCAAATTTATGAGCAGCACTGTTACCCTTGCTCTGTTGAATTAATAGCAGATGCCCCTGAATTTTGTATGTTTATATACTATTTGTCACTTTTGATTAAATACACTGCAGTTCTTGGGACACGTACAGCACTTACATTTAAGTGTTACCAAGCAACATCACACGATTTTCATATCTGTGATAGTTACAAGGGAGTGTGAGGTGCTGGCTCTAAAGCTAACTTGCTGCTGCTAAACTGGGGGAAAAAAAAAAAAAAAAAAAAAAAATTTCCAGATTTGCCATTCTGGCTCAAATCCGTGATCAATCTGGTCTGATCCAGTCTCCCTCATCCAGCACCATCTGAGAGCTGCAGAGGAAAACTGAAACAAAGACACTAACAAAATCTGAGAGATATGTAGGCATTCACAGCGTGATACACAAGATCAGAATACTCTCTGCTGGCTTACATGCATGGCCTGGGGCAGACAACTGTCACAGAATCATAGAATGGTTTGGGTTGGAAAGGACCTTAAAGATCATCAAGTTCCACCCCCCTGCCATGGGCAGGGACACCCTCCACTAGCCCAGGTTGCTCAAAGCCTCATCCAGCCTGGCCTTGAACCCCTCCAGGGATGGGGCATCCACAGCTTCCCTGGGTGACCTGTTCCAGTGTCTCACCACCCTCACAGGAAAACATTTCTTCCTTACATCTAATCTAAATATCTACCCTCTTTCAGCTTAAAACTATTAACCCTCTTCCCATTGCTACACTTGCTGATACAGAGTGCCTCCCCATCTCTCTTGTAGCCCCCTTTAAGTACTGGAAGGCTGCTATAAGGTCTCCCTGGAGCCTTCTCCAGGTTGAACAACCCCAACTCACTCAGCCTGTCCTCATACAGAAGGTGCTCCAGCCCTTTGATCATCTTCATGGCTCTCCTCTGGACACTCTCCAACAGGTCCATGTCTTTTTTATGTTGGGGGCCCCACATCTGAACACAGTACTGCAGGTGGGGTCTCACGAGAGCAGAGTAGAGAGGGAGAATCTCCTCCCTCGACTTGCTGGTCATGCTTCTCTTGATGCAGCCCAGGATCCGGTTGGCCTTCTGGGTCATGAGTGCACACTGCCAGCCCGTGTTCAGTTTTTTTTCCATCTACCAATACCCCCAAGTCCTTCTCCTCGGGGATGTTCTCAATCCATTCTCCACCCAGCCTGTATTTGTTCTTGGGATTGCCCCAATCCATGTGCAGGACTAGCCCTTGTTGAACTTCATGAAGTTTGTGTGGGCTCACCTCTCAAGCCTGTCACGGTCCTTCTGGATGGCATCCCTTCCCTCCAGCCTGCCAACCATGCCACACAGCTTGGTGTCGTCAGCAAATTTGCTGAGGGTGCACTCGATCCCACTGTCTGTGTGACCAACAAAAATGTTAAACAACACCAGCCATGATAATGACCCCTGCGGAACACCACTCATCACTGGTATCCGCTTGGACACCAAGCCATTGACCACAACTGGTCCACAAGTGGTCCATCCATCAAATCCATCTCTCCAATTTAGAGATGTCATGAAGGCCAGTGTCAAATGCTTTGCACAAGTCCGGGTAGATAACATCAGTTGCTCTTCCCTTATCCACCAGTGCTGTAACCCTGTCACAGAAGGCCACCAAATTTGTCAAGCATGATTTGCCCTTAGTGAAGCCATGTTGGTTGTCACCAATCATCTCCTTATTTTCCATGTGCTTTAGCGTAGTTTCCAGGAGGATCTTCTTCATGATCTTGCCAGGCACAGAGGTGAGACTGACCAGCCTGTAGTTCCCCAGGTCTTCCTTTTTTCACTTTTTAAAAATGGGGGTTATGTTTCCCCTTTTACAGTCAGTGAGAACTTCACCAGAGTGCCATGACTTCTCGAATATGATGGATAGCAGTTTGGCAACTTCATCTGTCAGTTCCCTCAGAGCCCATGGATGCGTCTCATCAGGTCCCATGGACTTGTGCACCTTAAATTTCCTTAGATGGTCTTGAACCTGATCTTCTCCAGTGAGCAGTTCTTCATTCTCACAGTCCTTGCCTTTGCCTTCTGCTACTTGGGCAGTGTAGCTTGAGTACTTGCCAGTGAAGACTGAGGCCAAAAAGTGACGGAGTACCTCAGCCTTCTCCATGTCTTGTGTAACCAGGACTCCTGTTTCCTTCTGGAGAGGTCCCACATTTTCTCTAGTCTTCCTTTTAACGCTGACATACCTCTAAAGGCTTTTCTTGTTGCCTTTGATGTTCCTGGCCAGATTTAATTCCATCAGGGCTTTAGCTTTGATAACCTGATCCTTGGCTTCTCGCAAAATTTCTCTGTATTCCTCCCAGGCTACCTGCCCTTACTTCCCTCTGAAGGCTTCCAATTTGTGTTTGGGTTTGTCCAGAATTTTGCTGTTCATCCATGCAGGCCTCCTGGTGCTTTCACCTGCCTTCCTCTTTGCTGGGATGCATCGCTCCTGAGCCTGGGGGAGGTGATCTATGAATATTAAGCAGATTTCTTGGGCCCCTCTTCCCTTCAGGGCTTTGTCCCATAGTATTCTACCAATCAGATCCCAGAAGAGGCCAAAGTCTGCTCTCCTGAAGTTGAGGGTAGCGAGTTTGCTGTGAGCCCTCCTTACTGCCCTAAGTATCTGAACTCCACCATCTCATGGTCACTGCATCCCAGGCTGCCCTTGAGCTCCACATTCCCCACCAGCCCTTCCTTGCTGGTGAGAACAAGGTCCAGCACAGCCCCTCTCCTCGTTGGCTCCTTTGTCACTTGGTGAAGCAAGTTATCATCAGTGCACTCCAGGAACCTCCTGGCTTGCTTATGCCCTGCTGTGTTGTGTCTCCAACAGATACTGGGGTGGTTGAAGTCTCCCATGAGGACTGGGGCTTGTGAACGTGAGGCTGCTTCTATTTGTCTATAGAGGACATTATCTGCTTGGTCTTCCTGGTCAGGTGGCCTGTAGCAGACGCCCACTATAATGTCACCTGTCCCTGCCCTCCCTTTAATCATGACCCATAAGTTCTCAGGCATTAGCAAGACTTTTAGGACAGCAGACTGAAAGGAGTCCAAGGGAGACGTACAGCAGTTTGCAGGGGGTTGACGCAGCCCTGGAAGGGGATGTGGCATTCCTCTCCATGGCAGAGGAGGCAATGGAGGGCTGGGAAAGGCCCGCTTGGGCAGCATCTGGCTCCTAACACTGGAAGACATCAGGGAAGCTGACAGAGGTTAATCCTCCCCTGGCTTGGCACGTACCTGTCACTGAAGACATGCTGCTCTCAGAGAGCTGCTCCCAGCTGGGGTTAATTAGCACTTCTACAATGAAGGGAAAAAGGCCTAATGGATAGGCAGAGGACCTCAGTGTACCATGACAATTACTACTACTGCTGGTCTCAGTAAAGGACCAGGTGAAAGCTATTCGTAAGATGACTTGTGTTGCTCATCCTGGACATGCAGAAAGATGAAGGATGAGATGCAGGATAGCACTTTAGTACCTTTTCCTCAAGCAATGTGCATAGACTGCAAAGAGCGATCAGAAAAACCTGGCCTATGCCCTGGAGACCTGCCCCTCTGCTGAGTTCCCTAATGACAAGCTAATTTCTCATGGGCTCCTGGCTGTGGAGGGTACCCTCCTGACGTGATTACAGCCCAGCAACTTGATCTTTCTTGAGAAGAGCTCTCAATTCATTTCTGCCCCAAAGCTTAGGAAGACCCAGAATTCACGCCCCTCTGATTCACCTGACCCAATCCCCAGATCCACACCCATCTTTTACAAAATCTGCCCTGATATATGCTGGACCAGCAAAAACACCATGGTTGTTGGGGGCACTGATATTTCTTGTAAGATCTTTGGATGGGGGATGCCCAAATCATGGTACATTGGCTTAGTCCAGAAAGGGGTCTGGTTGTGGGTTTAAACACTTCAATAATTTTGTCAAAGTAAACAGTTCTGTGCTTACATTCATTGCTGACTCCATCCAGAGTGTCCAGTGCCTGGCAGGATCAGCTCTACACATTTGTCACAAGCATCTCAGCAACCCAAAGACAGAGCTTGCCTCTGGAGGTTTAAGAGGATGGTCTGAACCATCGGGGACTCAGGATGGTACTCTGAGCCATAGTTCCCAGGAGTTGCTCAGAAATTACACTGAGCATCTGCAAGAATCAGCAGGCTGTCATAAAACCTTTCTGAAAATGAAGACATGGCCCACAAGGCCCACCGTCATAGTTTCCATTCCAAAGTCAGCAAAATCCATCCTTTACATCAGCAGTGGAGCAACTCCTGAATATGAACTAAAGGTGAGGTTTTTTCCCCAGAATATTTGAGACTCTTCTAAATTGTCTGTATGCTGATGCTGACGGTGTGATTTTACAAACGGCCTCTGCTTCTGTGAAGATAAGCCGGACTGCATCAATGCTCTTGCCGCACTTCCTAACCCAGCACACCATCTCCAGCTCTCTTGATCTCCAAAGTAGGAACTGTCAAGCAGTTTTCTGTTCTGTCAAGATTTTAGGAGTTTTCTAGACAAGAAGGATGTCTCCTATGAGGGCAAACACACTCCAACACTTTCTGAGTTCCTAGTGGTTTCCCAGAACACCATCAGGTCAGAGACACATCTTCACAGATGACCTTTTCTTCATTGCTCCTGTTCTCCATTACAGTTTGCCATCTTACCAAGGGTGGAAGGCTGTCACCGGCTGATAGACCCCTTCTGGAGCCCTTTTTTGAATAAGAGATTCACTGGAAATCAACAAGATCTCTGGCACAGAGGCTGTTTGTAACTCACATTCCATGGCCCAGAGTCCCGTAATTGCCTATAGGAGCTCTGCAGTGCTCCCAAATCAACGCCATCCTGTTCTCATGACTTTTTAGCATGTAGCTTAACTATTTAGGCTGCTACACCTGTGTCTTCCTCTCAACCTGATCTAGCTCTTCTGACCTATTTGCCAAAGAATCTGCCCAAGGTCTTCCATGGTGAGGACGGATGCAAAGAGTTCACTGGTCTTTGCTACTCTGGCTTCATCATCTGTGACTGTTAATTTTTACACACTGGTCATCCAGTGGTCCTATCAGTTTCCTTACTGTGTTCCTGCTTTCGAGCTATTTAAAGTGCTTTTTGTTTTGCCCCGTTGCAAAGCACACTTCAGTTCTTCTGTAGCCTCTCATTTTTCTATTTACACTCGATCTGCTGTGTTTTATGGGTGCTCTGTTCCCTCACTTGGGTAATCTTTCCATGCTGTAAATTCTAGTCTTTTCCCTTTCCTTGCCTTCTTACAGTTCTGTTGAGCCATACACAGTTTTTGTTGGATGGCTTTATTATCTTTTTGCAGAAGACATATGCTGCTAGGTTTACGAGTGCAGACAGCAGGCAGGATGGACAGGACATTTCATTAACATGGTCTGATTTGCTGGAATAGCCTAAAGAAAATTGATATATCACAACTGTAAGTGAAAGAATGCTGGATGATGTAAAAAAAGAACTATCAGGAAAACTGGACTGTTGTTACTTGTCTAATAAATTAATTTTTGGCAGACATTTCATAAACATTAATTTTAATGTCTACAGCCTCTGTTTTTTCTTCCTAGTGATACAGTTTTATGACTGTACCCTCAGCAACAATCCCTATTAATTGTCACCCACAATTGTTTGGCTCATGCCTCACCTGTCAAAACTCAGCCTGTGCCTGGATGTAGGAGGAATAAGGGGAAAAGCCAGACCACTTTGTGAAAAGATGCACAAACAGCCACGACTGTTCACCCCTGACAGAGTACTGAATTGTAAGAGAGTGCTGTTTCACTTGAACCTCCAGAAGCAAGGTCCATTGGATCTAACTGGAGCCATGTGGCTCAGCTGTCAGCCTCAGAGAGCTGGTGATGCTCCCTTGGGGATGAGCCCGGAGGAACAGGCACAAGCCTACCGAACAGGGAGGGTCAGCCACCCCCTAGAGGTGCTATTCCAGTCCCATGACTGGGAAGGGAGCTCATGTAACAAACTTTAGATCCGGCCAGCTCTCAGACTCCTAACTTTACTTGAAATGAATTCCACCCAAAAGTTATCTGCAGCACACATATACACACTGGCCACAGTTTGCATCATGAGGAAAGGATTGTGTGCCGCAGAGATGACAGAACTGCCCAAAAGAATCACACCGCGTAGTGCATGACTGCCTTTTCGTATCCCATGGTAGTGTCTTGGCAGGTGGAGAGATGGATAGATGCAGGTGGGCCGCTGGAAAGTACAGAGCTGCCCCTGGTCACATCTGGCCTTAACAGATATGTTCAGGATAAGAAACACATGGACTGTGCAACAGAGCTGGGGGAGAAGTCCAGCACCCTCCAAATAAAACCCATACGCAACGGCCATCCCTGGTGTCAGATGCTTCAGTTTTCCTTTCCCATTTATTTTTTCTCAGATGTTGTAAAGTTTCTGAAACCTGCCAGCTGGAGTATGCCAAAAAATCCTAATTTTGTTCAAATAAATGTCTTTATTTTTGCCAAGAAAGCTGCCTTTTCAGCAGCACTGAAGAACTTGGCCTTGGGGCCAAATGGTGAAAATACCTTCTTCTTCTTACCACATCTGTCAAAGTTCTAGCACATCATTTCAGGGCTCCAAAAGTTTGGATGCTGAAGGATGAGTGATATAGAACTGCAAATTAATACATACATTTAAAACAATTCATTTCAGCCCTCTTTGCAATTGCACCAGAATTATTTTCTTTCCAAAAACAACTCTGGGTCACATTTTTTTGTTATAACGTATAGCACAAAAAGGCTATCTGTTTAAGAAATTAATCAGGCTTAGTTGTACGAAACTTGCGGACTTTAAAAAGGATGCTATAAAGATATTCTTTAGTGCTTGAATTAAAGATATTTGTTGATCTGCTTATCTTCCTGAAGAAAAGGCAATTTTAAAACTTTTGCTAATCAGTGGGTTTCACAGTAATGCAGCCAGCTCATGTATGGCACTTGCAATCTACACTGAATGCACTTTTGTTTATCAAGATCCATTCCCATTCTCCAGGATGCTCTAGAGGCTCAGGCATCTGCTGAGGCTGTGCTTCAGAACCATCCTAACCTAGAAGGCCCTGAGCAGATCTTCCCCCATGCACAATCGATATGCACATGCACAGAGTGCTTCTACATCCCAAACACAATAAAATTAGATTTTCTGTTGCATGAGAACTCATATTGGGCTCCAGGGTGTCAATAAATTCTCTGCAGTAAAACCAGTGGATCAGACTTGTTGCACTTTTTGAAAAATTTTGGGGCCCCAGTTAAAGAAGGATACTACACCACTGCAGAGGGTCCATTTGAGTGCCATCAAGATGGTCAAGGGAGCTGGTGCTCACGGCCTACAAAGACAGGTTGAGGACTTTGGGCTTGCTTTGCCTGGCAGACAGGATGCTAAGAAGGAGATCTAACAGCAGACTACAATTACATGAAGGGGCAGTTGGAAAGAATATGGATAAACTCTTCTTGGTAGTGGCAGAGGTCTAAAAAGGGTAAAGCCACAGATTGTAGCTTGACACATTCAGACTGAGCATTAGGAAAAACTATTCCACCTGGAGAGTAAGGCAGAACTGGAACCAGATACTGGGACACTGGGAATCCCCATCTTTGGAGGTTTACCAGACTTTGCTAGACAAAGCTGCAGTCAGCTTGACCTAGTGTTGTTGATAGCATCACTTTGAGTGGGAGGCTGGAGTGGAGACCTCCTAAGGTCCCTTCCCACCAGTATGTCTATGAACTTGTGAAATTAGCTACACAACCTGTGTGCAATAAATCTGATACTTTCAGCCCTGGGGGCTCAAGGTCAAGGCTGCAGGGCGTCAGTGCTCTGCTTGCACTGGGACTGTCCAGCCCGTCTTCATCCCTTTTTTAGCCTTCTTTGGGTGGCAAGGACAATCACTCAAATCACTCTTCAGATTAGTAATCAGTCCTTACCTCCTGTGAGCATCTTTGTCACTGTAGGAAGGGTGTGTATGAGTTTACACAGGGGTGAGCTCATGGCAAGGATCTGCTGTAATCTCCTGGCAGTTGCTGGCCCAGCTGCCAGGGAGATCTGACTGTCCCGTTGCTTTTCTCACAAAGAATACCTTTGGGATGGGGTGTTGGGCTGGGATTTTAGCCCTTCCTTGGAGAGGGCTTGCTACTGTGGAATTTGAATCATGCACAGAAACCGCTTGCCATACGCCGTCCTACGCAGTCCATAATTTGGTTATACTTACCAAAGCATCTCCAGCTCACGTGAGTTCTCCAGGGATACTCTGGCCCAAAGCAAATTAGAAAAATAATTGTATATTTCTCAGTGTTTTAGCCAGATCTGCTAGTTTACTAGCATGCTGTCATCTTGAAGCTTGCAGGATTTATGAATGTATGTTATCTCCATTAGAATCAGTGAGAACAGTGCCCATAAATCCCTTCACAGGACTAATATACCACAGTGTGCTCTCTGCAGTCCAGCATGCCCAGAAGAACAGTAAAGGAAGATGAAGATTAGAAACACTGCTTTCCACTTGTTGCTGGCAAATTACCATAAATAACTACTCTTACAGTGATGACAAAAAAGCAGATGATTATTTGCCTGGAGATGTATATACAGTCTGAATATTTAGCTTAATTATCTCAGAAATATGATAAGCCAAAAGTATTGTCTCAGCTATAGCTGTACGAGATTTTCTTTCCTTACAATAAAGATTTTTACAAGCTTGAATTATTTTCTCTAATATATTTCAATAGTTTTGAACAAAATAAGAAAAGAAAACTAAAAAATCTCTTTTGGCATTTGAAATTAATCGTATTTATTTTGCATAGACAGCTGGAATCCTGACTACATTCCAGTTAAATATTTAACTTCTGCCTACTTAAAATTTACTCTGCAGGTAGACTTGATGAATGTTTCTGTCTTCCCTCCCTGATCTGAGGTGTTGTGGTGCCCAGCGCTGCCGCTGCAGCACACAAGTGGCTGCATTTCCCTCCGACTGCAAAACTGGTCCATGGACACCTCGCACGTAACTTGTCAGAAACACAGAGGGGATGAAACAGGCAGAACAGAGAACAACAGGTGTAGTTAAAATTATCCTCAGATTTGCTGTTTCAAAGCTTTATTTTCAGTTGCTGATGACTTTGGACAATTTTTTTCACCTAGCTTGAGTCTTTCTGTCCTTGGTCTCTCTCTCAGGTAGATTTCCTTCAGAAACTTCCAGCCAGAAAATTATGTTTAAAAAGAGGTTAAGGAACTTCTTTCCCTTCCCATTAAAATATTTCACTTCAGAGCTTTAGCACTCTCCTACCCCGGAGCAGACCCTTGAAGACTGGAAAGGGGGTTGCTGAGACTAAAGCATCCACCACAGGTCATTCTGCCATGGGTGCCGTTCCAATACGGGGAAGGGGGGTGAAAGAGACCGTTTCTGCCACAGCTGGAGTGCACCTAGCTGCCCAGCTCCCCACACCGAGGTCCCAGTGTGAAAGCCGGGGCTCCTCTCCTTTCTGCTCCTCCTGAGGGGAGGTCAGCAGCAGATTCCTGCCCCCTCCCTCTGACACACGGTTTCACTCAGCTGGTGAGCCGTGCAAGACACTGTGCCACAGGAGGGAATTTCTGCTTCTCCAGGTTTTGTGAAAATATACTGCATTAAGAAAGAGTTAGAATCATAGAATCACAGATTCTATCTTTAGCTTCTTTTTGTTTAGTACAAGTCAATACTCAGTACAAGCAGAGAAGATAGGTGCAGTTGCTCAAATAACTTTTATACTGACGTTTCCTAAATTCCCAGCATTTAACCTTGCAATCTTAATTCCTTTTTAACATCATTCCTGGTACATGACTCTTTAAGGAACATGATCATGATGACAAAATAAGCATCCATAGTTACGGGAGCATATTAATCCTGGTCTCTTCTTTTTTTTTTTTTTTTTTTTTTTTTTTTTNTAAAGCATGTAAAAATGGAGAGCACGTCTACTGTAAGACTCTTCTGGCACTCCCCATCTGTCACACAGTCACTGAAGAAAGAGAAACATTTGAGGCCCATCCACGATGCAGAGTATTTGAGAGGCAACATCTGAGAGTCCAGGGGGAGAACTGGACATGTAACCAACTGAAGGCAAGAGAGCAATGTCTGGTCTTGTCTCTTCATCCCACTAGTCTGCGTGTATCCTGCAGCAGAAACCTTAGCGATTCCTGTATGCATCACAAGGATAAACCCGTACTGCTGGCTTTCCCTGTGATATCACTCAACAATAACAGTGAAAGCAGCGCACTAGCAAAGCTGAAGATTTAGTAAATGAAATGGGGGGGGGGGGAAAGTCCTGTAAAAACTAAGATGCTATTTTAAACATAATCAGTACAAATCCATTGGATTTGAACAAAGCATTTTGTTTGACCTGAAAACAGGTTGCTTCATTTTAGTTTGGGCCATTTATAGTGAATGTAGAGATGCAGACCTCACAGAGTAATGAGGATATGGAGGGGGGCTGGGTGCAGTGTTAGCCTCAGATTCAAACCTCATTCCTAGTGCTGCACTCAGAGTGGGGGTCTGGCTGACTGCCTGCCACCTTCCCCAGTGAGTTCAAGAAATTCCGCAAGTCTTTTTTCATTCTTTCTACTCTTGAAATTCTTCCACTTTGTGCATAAAGTCTTCAAATATTTGTTGGATTTGCCAGATCCCTGACTTCCCAGGAGAGTACTCTGAACACGAGGCTGTCTCTCACACCGTGGATATTTAATAGTCTGATACAACATCGACTAGACTCTCACAACAGCATAGCTTTGTCCAGGAGCTGACGGATTAAAATACTTGTTTTGAAATGTTGGAGTCATTGGTAGAGATCCTAGCTCCAGAGAGGGCAGAAAAGGGACATTACAGCCACATCTCACTAAAGGTTAACAAGCAGTCTCTCCTAGATGGTATGTACATGGAGGCTGGATGTCCTTTCAAGACCTGCACTAGTTGAACCTACTCCTGGAGAAAATTTAGCAGCACTTGTCTAGGCATCTCCTACAGAGCAGGGTAAGGCAGTCTAAAGGCCCTAAACCCCTCTTACTGACAGCAAAGGGCTGGATGCACTTACATCCCATAGAACTTAAATAACACCAGAATGAATCAGATACAAAGGCCACCTGCAAAGTCAAAGCAGATTATGGGGGACCTGTCCCAAGAGGCAGGCCCTTGAGAGCAGCTCTCAGGTCCCCAAAGAGTCTATATACTGCAGTGAAGCTTTTGACCTCTGGCCATGGGTCCTAGCTGGCTGGAGATACAATTCCCTCCACAGTCACTGGAACGTTGCTGCTCACAGCAGGGAGGGAGGACATGGCTTGTGTTTGCACCGGGGACACCGTCATCCTCGGCTGGTGTGCTGGCACGCAGGGGGTTAGGCTAGCACACGAGCTGTCATGCCAGAGGGGTGGACACGGGGAGCAGCTGCCATCTCCACAACAGGGCTGCAAACACCAGCGAAGGGCAGAGAGTGGGAAGCAGTTAACTTTAGATGCAAAGCTAAATCCAATGGGGGCAATGACTTGGAGATAAGAGGCAGTTATGCTGAGAGTAGCAGATGTTTTGGTCAATGCACTTTAGCATCACAAGGTTCCCTGTTGGGCCCAGCTCTTCACCAGAACCGAGTCTATCCTGTCAGGGAGTTGCTTGCTGCAATCCCCTACTACCAGAGCACTCCATCATACAGTAACATAGCCCTGCTTGTGCTGCTGCCTTGCTTTCAGTAACCAAAGCATCTCAATCATCATTATCTGAGGTGGCTCTGCACGGTATTTTGCTGCTCCCTGGAGATGTCCCTCAAATTCCACGTAAGTCCAGCTGTAGATACCCGACTGCTGTATTATTGAGTTAACTGTGTGTCTTTAGTCAGCCTTTACGCTCTAAGGCAGTGAGGCAGTAATGATTTAATAAGCTTTTTAATATATTAATAAAAGTGCCTCCAAAGACTGCATATGCTTGTTATTTTGATGAGACTAAACTAAATTTTCATCTCCAGAATCAGGGATTTGTTTAAACTAAAGAGCTCTGGTCTTTCCGGTTTGAGATTGTGTTCTTGTAAGATACAAGCCAACGGAGTATTAAATGAGCCCAGTGTGGGGAGAAGACGAAAAATGAAAATATAATTTATTTACATAGTGAATGCTCCACACAAGGTTCATAAAAACAAAGCGTATTATGAGAAGTGAATTAAAACCCAATTACTTCCAGGTTCAGGGAGTCTGATGAGCTAATTAAGCAATGTTTTCTCAAATCCAGCCCCTGAAGTCTCCAGAGAAGGTGGACAGCTGAGGGACACGCTTTCACACCACTGTGTCATTCCCCGTCACGGTGCAGCTCTGCAGCCTGAGCGGCACGAGCGCAGCGACAGCCACCTTCAGCAGGCCTCTCTGGGATCCTCCCAGGAAGGGAAGCCGCCGTGCAGTGATCTGGGGTGTCTCGCAGTGAGCTGGTGTGTGCCATCGCTGTCCACGGCGTGCGGCCAGAGCTGCTCCACTTTGTGTCACAGTTTTCTCTGTCCGACAGGAGCTGGCAGTTCCCCTCACCCCCGGGGTTAGAGGCTCGCAGCAGCAGGAGGCTCTGCGTTCACACCCCCAGCGCCTGGGGTGTGCGTTGGTGAGACAAGGCAACCAGAGGCCGTTTATGGTGTCCTACGTATAATCTCTAAGTTTCTGATGAATAATATTTGGTGTCTCCTTACTAAAAACATTGTTAAAGGATCCTGCTGAGTTACAGCAATGCCTACCACAGGGACAAGGCTCTCTGGCAGCACAAACTGCGACAATTCCGAGGGAAACTTGATTCCAGACCTCCTGAACTGCCGAGCTTTGTACACTACGTTACCTTATCTGAGACTGTCCCTATCCGTACCCAACACTGTACATTTCTTAACAATGTATGTGTGTCTAGCCTTGTGATTTCCTAATCCACATGTCAGATGCTGAGCTGCTTAGAATTGTTTGGTTAAGTTTTGTACTCCATCAGTTCCAAGCCCATGGTAGGAAAAGCCCAGGGCTTATAAAAACAGTACCTTTAGTTTAGTCCTCTTCCATTTTTTTTTCCAAGTATTTTATTATAATCTTTCATTTTTGGTGATTCAAACAACTAAAATCCCAGCTTCACAATTCCTTCAAAATACTGGTCTGATTTCATCCATGAGCCCTATGCATGAAGGGATGCATATGATTTCAGCCAAACTCTCACCTAATTTCCAAATCCTGTTGCAAAAAATAAATCCCCTAAATTAACTGAAGCAGGTCCTGCTATGGGATGACTTCAAACAGAGGGAAGATTTCAGCACTGCGTCCATTTTTAAGTGATCTTTGGCAATACTTCAGGAATTATAGATAAATTGCAGTAGATTCTGTGTTTCACAGAAAGGTAGTTTTGAGACTTTCAAAGTACAAAACAGAGTTGTGATCATTATACATTATGCAGATCTAGCGTGAGCTTGAGAACACTGAAAGGCCAGGGTTTCCTTGTGCACATAGTGTATCCAGCAGTCAAAAGGGAGTTAGAGAGCTGAGAGCATCCTATGGTCTTCTGAATCAAAAACAACTGCACTGGCTCTGTCACAATCAGAAATGTTTATAAAGGTCAAGAAACTCTGACTTTTGTCTCTGTGCCTTCCTTAGGCTACTGTCAAGACTAGTATAATCGTTGTTTCAAAGCTCTGTAATTCTTGTACTTAAAACCAAGAAACATTCCTTAAATAGTAGGGGCAATAAAACAGTAATTTTCAAACTTCACATAACACATAGTAACATACCGGTATTTTTATGAATCATGGGACAAGTATGCTTCCAAACTGAGAATGATTTTATATTCCAATGGGTGCACTATTCATTCTGTAATGTGTCAAAAGTAATTGCTCTCTAAGCTCCAAAGCACTCTAACACACTCTCTCTAACCACATGCAAAATGGACTCTCAGAAATGATTGTGAAATTAACTGTTTTGAGAAAAATCAGTCTTGAGCTACCCAAGCTCTTCAGATTGCACATCCAGCCTCGTTCTAATACAATTAAATTGATTTCCTTTCATACAGACTTCTAGGGAAGAAGCTGGCATGTTGGTGGTTGGATATATTCAATTCAATAAATGTAAATATGAAAAGAATTTTTATGCAAAGCTTTTGTTGGCTTATCGCACTGGTAGATTAAAAATTGGCAGCTGCACCAGTTTTCTCTTTCAGAAACTGAGCTATTTTCTCCATTTAGATGTGATTTTACAGTCCTGTAAGACGCTAGAAAATAAAAGGAACAATTACATCCTTTTCTATGATAACATGGAACTCCCAGTGGAAAATAATCTCTCCTGCCTATACTTTGGTATTAGGAAAAAACAGGAGGATAATTTAGGTTGAGTTCAAATACGAAAAAAAGTATTCTAAAGCTGTAAATCTTCTCCTAAACACCTCTGGTTTTATTCATTCTCAATATTGTCTCAGAAACCCCACCAAACAGCTTTTTTTCATAAGCTTTTTTGTAATTTCTGCTCTTGGCCTGGAAATACAGGATAAAAAGATTTGTTCTCCTAATTCTCTACTAAAACTCCTTATACAAAACTGACCTTTAGCTCTGTCTTTGTAATACAGGAAAAAGAAGTTGGACTTCCTTGTACCTACTCCAACAACACTCAGGAAATTAAGATAAATGTAGAAATTAAAACCCACTCCCTCATTTTGCAAAGAGAACTCAGTTGCACTCAGGGTGTTTTAAGATAATTTGGATCTGTTCCTACTTATTTCTCTTATGTAATATCTAGGGGATGTACATTTTAAAAGCTGGGATGGCCTACAACCTGCACAACGTAGGGAACAGTGCCTACATCTATACTTTCTGTGAGGAGATGACTGGCTCAGCCATGTGTGGAAGAGGGGAGAGCGGTGGATGTTGCTTATCTTGACTTCAGTAAGGCATTCAGCGCTGTCACCCATAACATCCCTGTAGACAGTCTGAGAAACCATGGACTACATAAGTGGACTGTGAAGTGGATTGAAAGCTGTCTGGCCTATGAGACTCTAGGGGTTATGATCCAGCTGGAGGTCAGTAACGATCTCTGTACACCAGGGACCGATACTGGGGCCAACATTGTCTATCAGCTTCACTAATGACCTGGATGCTGGCACAGAGTGCACTCTCAGCAAGTTTGCAGATACGGAATTGGGAGGAATGGCTGATGCATAAGATGACTGTGTTGCCATTCAGAGGGACCTTGACAGGCTGGAGAAATGGGCAAGCGAAAATCTCATGAAGTTCAACAAAGGGAGAGGCAAAGTCCTGCACCAGCGGAGGAATAACTCCAGGCACCAGTATGGACTGGCTGCCCACTGACTGAAAAGCAACCTGGCAGAGAAGGACCTCAGGGTCCTGGTGGACAAGTTGTCCATTTGGTTGTGGACAACTAGGCACTGTTCATCCTGGAGAAGAGAATGCTCAGGAGGATCTTATCAGTATGTGTCCAATGGGAGAATGTAAAGGAGATGGAGCCAGTGTCTTCTCAATAGTGCCAAGTGATTTGACACCATCCCCCACATATCCTCATGGCTAAACTGAGGAAGTGCGATCTGGATGACTGGGTAGTGAGATGGATTGTGAACTGGCTGGAGAAAAGAAGCCAGAGAGTTGTGGTGAATGGGATGGAGTCTAGTTGGAGGCCTGTATCTAGTGGAGTCCCCCAGGGTTCGGTATTGGGACCTGTGCTGTTCAATATATTCATCAACGACTTGGATGAGGGAGTAGAGTGCACCCTCAGCA
>VZTO01003820.1:156700-228112 GCA_013400615.1 Syrrhaptes paradoxus
GACATCCAGTGATAGGACAAGGGGCAATGGGTTCAAGCTGGAACACAGGAGGTTCCACTTGAACATGAGAAAAAACTTCTTTCCAGTGAGGGTGACAGAGCACTGGAACAGGCTGCCCAGAGAGGTGGTGGAGTCTCCTTCTCTGGAGACATTCAAAGCCCGCCTGGATGCGTTCCTGTGTGATCTGATCTGGGTGTTCCTGCTCCGGCAGGGGGATTGGACTGGATGATCTTTTGAGGTCCCTTCCAATCCCTAACATTCTGTGATTCTGTGAAAGGACAGGAGGCAATAGGCACAAACTGAAACACAAGACATTCTGTTTAAATATAAGAAAATATTTTTTTTACTGTGAAGATGGTCAAACACTGGCACAGGTTGCCCAGAGAGGTTGTGGAGTCTCCATCCTGGAGATACTCAAAACCCAACTGGACATGGTCCTGGAGAACCTGCTTTGAGCAGGGAGTTGGACTAGGTGATCTCCAGAGGTGCCTTCCAGCCTCATCGATCCTGTGATTCTGCTGTGTGTTGATTTCCTCCCAGAGAGAAAAACCCCATTACTCCAAGCTGTATTCTCAGGCACAAATTTGCACACAGGCATTTTGGACAAACAGAAGAGCAAAGCTCTGAAGAAAAACACAAAGCAAGTCTATTGACGGTGTAGATGTACTATAATTTAAAAACATATAAAACATAGATAGGACACCATCCAACAAAGCCCAACACAGTGACCTCTGCACCTTAGACTGAAAAGAGAAGAAGAATAAATAAATTTATTTGGCTCTTAAAGGCATCTGATTTTCTATTTTGCATAGCAGAGTTCCCTTTATGCTCAAGTGTAGCTTTCTGGGCACATAGTAAGAGAGCAGCTCCTCTGCAAACCACACACAAGGCAGAGAGGCACCTTATTCCCATCGGATCTCCAGAGGAGTCCCCTCCCTTGGGAAGCACTCAGAAATGTCTGTGTGTCTACCCTGACTATCAAGATTGGAGAATAGCCAGCTCTGACAGAGATGTCCATGCTGGAGGTGTCCACACAGATGGACCTCACTAGTACTGACTATGATCTGAGAACACACTCCTCACATACATAGCTGCTTAGGCAGCTCTCTGCACAGCTTTCAGGCTCTGTGTGCGGGTTTGTACCCACACACGAGCTCTGAACTCCAGGAGGCAGCAAGGACCCTAAACCTTAAGCGCTTCAGCCTGCTCCTGCTCGCTCGAGAAACTGCTGTAGGGCAGACTTGAACTTGGCCTGCCTACATTACTGTACTCAATATTTTGACAGCAGCAGAGCACCTCTTGTGGAATCTCATTATTTCTAGTAAGAACAGGGCCTTTAATCAATGTCTAAAATTAATTATACAAGCGTACGTCAGGGGAGAAATTCATTTGAATCAATATTTCTCTCAGTCTTGTACAGAATCTGCATGACAGCACTCCACTACAAAGCTGCAGCATTTTGTCACATATTTTAAAACATCAAGGTTTGGTTCAAAAAAATAAGTAAAAATCAGCTGCACTCTTTCTTTTTCCCCATCTTATTCCAGGTGACTGCTGGCTACACAATTACTAAGTGTTAAACATCCCCCCTATATTTCTTCATGGACAGAAATTCTCTTCTCAGCTGTTAAATAAATGTGATTTTCAGATGGCAGAAAAGCATCTTGGGGTTATCTGAGAGATAAGAAAGTGTTGAAAGAGAGCACTTGTCCTTGTTGACTTGATGAGGTTCACATGGGTCCACTCCTCAAGCCCGCTAAGGTCCCTCTGGATGGCATCCCTTCCTTCCAGCTTTATCAACTGCACCACTCAGCTTGATGTCATCTGCAGACTTGCTGAGGGTGCACTTAATCTCACCGTCTATCTCGTTGGTGAAGATATTAAATAGCATTTGTCCCAATACAGACCCCTGAGGGACACCACTCATTAGTAATTACCACTTGAACATCAAGTCATTGACTGTAACTCTTTGGATGCAGCCATCCAGTCAATTCCTCATCCACCTAACAGTCTATCTGTCAAACCCGTATCTCTTCAATTTAGCAGCAAGAATGTTCTCTGGGACTGTATCAAAGGCCTTACAGAAGTCCAGGTACATGACCCATGTAGCTCTTCCCTTGCCCACTGATGCAGCCCCTCCATTGCAGAAGGCCACTAGATTAGTTCAGGTGACAAATCTTTCACTGAGTGATTTTCCTAGTAGCAGACGAGAAGGTATTGCTTGCTTACAGAATGCAGCAGTTCTGTAATCTGGTATCTACATCTTACTTCTGGTCCAAAGAACCTCCTCAAACCCTCTTTTCTGATTTAAGTCATGAAGTAACTGTCATCTAAGAGAATCAAGTATGTGCTAGACAACACAAGAGATGCTCATACAGAGAGTCAGTCCCCTTCTTAGGAAGGTAGATAATGTACTCTAGTAATAAAGGTGAAGACTTCAAGCTAAAATTTTCACTCACAGTCTGACCTAATTTATGATCCAGAGAGACTATCTAGTGACACAATGTGCTGAATCCCCTTCAAGTAAAAAGATTTCTAAAGCATACAGGTTCTCCAAGCTTGCAAATGTTAGATCCTAGAGAGTTAAATCCAACAAGAATGATAAATCAACAAGGCTGTACTAAGACTGTACAGACAACAAAACCATCAAAGGCTGAAAAAGGCTGAGCAAAATGCAAAACTTCCCCAGCTGCCATGATCTTTAAAATATTTCCATTCTGTAACACTCTCGCTTGGCTTTGCATTTTTGGGGAGAGTCAGCATGAAATCACATTTCATACTGAGACTAGCGAGTGACAGTCCCTCCTATATTCCTGTCAGCAAGGAACAAATTGGATTAGCGTCAGCCAGCGTATTGCGTTCTGAAGATGAAAACCTGTGCCAGTAAGAAGTAACATAACTCTCAAGTTTAAACAAAGTACTGCACAAAGGAAGCCATCAAGAGCCATACCAAACCTGAGTTAGTCATAATAGGCAGCTGCAGAACGTGGGATGCCAGCAGACTTACCCAACTCCTGGTGACCATTAAAAGCATTATAAATAGGAAGGACAAACTTGTTTTGCTGAACCCATAAATGACACATAATATCACGTGTTAGATTTTGGAAGAAAGATACTGGGGAAGAAAACACGATTTTGAGTCACCACTTTGAACCTGATCTGCAGTGACTGCAGCTTGCTGTGATGCAAGGACCAGGCACTGACACATGAGAAACTGTGTCGCGGCTTCACCTGGTTTTTCAGCTGCTACAGGCACACCACAGACAACAGCCATCCTGGTTACTCGTAGCTGTTATCACAAACTGGGAAAAGAGGTAGAAACTGGCAATCTGACCCATGTTCTCACCCTTCACGGAAGTCAAAATTGGGTTATGCTGGACAAGGAGGGGACGGATAAGGTCATCTGCTCCTGCTGCTCACAGTGGAATAAGGACCCTGCTTTAAAGTTCCAAATCCAGCATCAAACACACAATTCTTCATTACATCCCTAATCAGGAACAGGGTTAAAATAGATGCTGCTGAGGTCAGCAAGGTTTCTCCAGATTCACACCAGTGTAGCAGT
The DNA here is from genome assembly GCA_013400615.1 of Syrrhaptes paradoxus. NCBI lineage: Eukaryota > Metazoa > Chordata > Aves > Pterocliformes > Pteroclidae > Syrrhaptes > Syrrhaptes paradoxus. The sequence goes on from VZTO01003820.1 coordinate 160,263, forward strand.
GAGTGAGCTTTATGGGAAGTACACTTAGACCCTGAAGAGAGGGAATAACCTGTGGGAGCAGTCCCGGAGGACACAACAGCTGGAGGTGCTGTCTGCTGCTGGCTGTGGACCATATGCTGAGCAGAGTCTATGCACACAAACACAACTCCCTCCTCACATTAGCAGCTGAGAAGAAATTGAGTTATATAGAAGTGAACCAAGCCTTCATAAATCTGCATGAAATCTGCAATATTCTTGTGCCTAGATGACATTCAAGGGGAATTATTTTGCATAAAGGCAAAAAAGTTTCTGACAGAACAAATGAACAGAATGTGGTATTTTGATTCAATTCTCACTTGTTGCAGCCAGCTTTTCAATGGCAGAGTGTTCTGTAATGATAACGCGGGGAGATCTAACGCATCCGAGTTTGGTTGGCATTACCTATCAAGAAGCTTTCAAGACTATTACAGTGATAGTGCTGTGTCTGTGTGAGCCGGCACGACAGCTATTGCAATCACTGGAATAGCTTGTACCCAGCCTTTTACATTAGAGCAATTTCCTGTGAGGCAGAGAAAATGCTGCCCAGGACATCAACAGCATCCTTAGACCTTGTGAATAAAAAGCTCCATGGAATGAGCTGCTAAATAAAAGAGCCTCTGTTTTTGTTTAACAAACACTAAGCTGAAAAATACATTTAGTGCGACAGCAATATCAGCAGGTAGGAGGCTGTGTCTACAGCACTACAGTAAATACCCCAGGCTTTTCTAGCCTTTCTTCTCCATCTGTCCTAGCGTTCCTCTGAACAGTGTGCATTTGAAATAAGAAGCTTATAATAAAATGGATGTGGATTAACGGTCTCCACAGATCTGTCAGATGTTACACTTTTCTCTAGCAAACCTGCTCTTTGTCAGCCAGCATCTTCCCCTGATAGCCCAATGGTATTTTTAAATGTTGGATGCCAATCTGCTAGAGGTGATAAGCAACAGCCCAAATCAATATGAGCACCTGATTATTATTAACATATAATTGTCAAATTAAAACAAGTACCATCCATTTATGCATATATGAGAGAGAGGAAGGGAATAACAGAGCCAAAGAAGAGAAGGATGTTTGGAAAGAGGGGTATGAATGTGGGGTGCACAGTGAAAGAGGAAAAAACATTATCTGTGGATTCTCAGAACGAAGAGCAAACAGCAGCAGCTGAGAACAAATGAGGAATCAACAGCAGTTTAGGAGAGACCCACAGTATGTTTTTCACCTGTTGCTCTGGATAAAATCATACATCAAAGAGACATTCCAGTGCTGGCTGGTGAAACCTGGCAATGGAGATTTTGGTAAGCCAGCTATGTCTTGAACTCTTCAAGTAGGATTCAGCTCACTGACTACCATGGCTAAATTTAGATGCCCACGTGTGCACTAAGTATCTCTGCTCCCTTTGTTGTCAGTGGAAATATAATCAAGTCAGCCAAGGAGCCCGAAGGGAGATTGAGCTCATCATAAAATAGATAAAGAACTACCTGGACTGGTTATGTGGACTCCATTAACTGCATTGACCTTGCCTACAGAAAAGCATCTTGAGCTGCTCTTACATATCCAACCTCCAGTGACCATCCCAGAAGAGAAGGGTCTTTCACAGGTCCTCTGTAACAGCTGCCGACCCCACGCAGCTCTCTTGGATACTGTGGGGCACCGAAATCGGCAACAGGCACCCAAGTTTAATCAACTGAATTCCATGCTAGAGCTCCACTGCTGAGATTTAAGGGTCAGATCCGGAATCTTGCAGACAGAAATTCAAATAATGTTTTAAAAATTGTGAAAACCTTCTTACTCTGACTCTGCTGTTAGACATGCTCCAGCCCATATTTCTACATATCTACCTTCAGGTTTTTCAAGCACTCCACAGAGTTTTAACTGTAAGAGTCCCATTAAAAGCAGCTCCATGTGTATTAAAGCTTTGCATAAAACATATGGAAGAGGTTAATAACCAACAAGGCATTTTTATTTCTGCTTTGTATGTAGTTACATTTGTTCTGTAAACAGGAAAATGCAAATGTACTTACATGCAAATGTAACCTTTCTGCTTGTAAGAGCTGAATGAAAAAGGTGTCCGCATCTCTTGGTTCTATAATAAATTCTATGGCATCTAGAAGTTGCATACATGGAGAGATGAAGAGTTTTGTTCCAAAATTACCAAGGAAAGCAGAAAAATACAAAATCTCTTCCTAGCTTTCATTATGCAAGTTCTCAATACATGCTGCTAGGCCTCATAGTGGTGGTACAGAAACGTTTTCAGGGAGCACACTTGTAAGCAGCAGATCTGACAAAGATAATGACATGTTTCTTCTGTTCCACTCAGACAAGGAAAAGATTGACAATTAGCACCTTCTTAATGTCATTTGGAAAGCCAACGCTTAAACCATAACCTATATTCCATCAAAAATGTTCAGTTACTTTCAAAGACCTCTGGAACTGGTCCCAGGAATACAAATGTGCAAAAAATGAGAGGTGGGATAGGCTGCTGAATTTAAATTCATTATGATTAAATAATTTTTAATTGCAACTGTATAGCATTTTATTGTGGTTGACACACAATGGATCCTACTCCAAAAACCTTCCTGTCAGTCAGCAGGTAAGCGGTCCTACGCATTTTCCACAGGTAAGTAAGAGAGCAGCTGTGGATAGTCTGGCTGTGGGTAGAAGGAAGAGGAGAGGGATAGGCTTTGAGCATCTGGTAAAGATGCAGAGTTAAGGGAGGAACACCGAAAAAAAAGAGAAATGCATAAGTGGAAGAAAATTAAAGGGAACCTGCATATGGGGAGATCAGCCAGTGACTGGGTTTGGTAGGTCCTAGCTTGTTTTTATGCAGTGCTTCCCTGATGGAAAACGTGTATGCAGGTTCACTTCAAAGCTTTGGCTGACTCGGTGCCCCCCCTTACAGGCTCTAAGTGAAGAGGACTGAGAGAGAACCACAGTAATTCATCTTTAGGTCTGCATCTAAGTGGCAGGGGAAGCACAGGGTAATTCAGCTACAGAACCTGAACAGAGGACAGGTCAGCAAGAACTGATTAAATGCCAACTACATATGAGGTGGTTCATTGGCCAGAAATGAAATTTACAGTCCAAATACAAATTTATATGGAATTTCACCAAACAGCTTCCACTGTGAACAGTTATTCACAAAGGTGCAGAATTCAATTTATTTGGCCATAGGAAGGCTATTGTGAGTCACCACAACAGAGATAATAACTGAAGTTGTTGTGAAAATTAGGTCACACAGGAATAGCTCGAACATAGAAAAGAATGGGCTGAAGATGAAGACCAAAGGGGATTGACAGAAAGCATAAATAATCACTAAAATAATTTAGCAACCTCTTAATCATTGATGTGTTATAGTAGGGATAGTCACAAAGACAGAGCTGTTAGCATTTCTACATTTATACTTTTGGAGAAAAACAGACTTGCAATGAAATGCAAAAGTACATCATGAACAGCAAATTACTTTATTTATTAGGGAGCCCTAAAGAGATAATGCATTGTTTTTCAAATTACATGCTTCCATGGAAATTGCTCTACCAAAAAAACCCAGGGGTTCATCTGGTGCAGCCACCTGCTTCTGGCATCAGGAGGAGTAAAAACACGTCACGTAATGCACCCAGACTGCTGTGCAAAGCTGTATCACAGGGAGAAAATCTCAGTCCCAGCCTGAGCTGGCAGACGTGTTTTGCCTTCAAGCAGGAGTTCAATTCGATTTCTCCAAAGCTCTTTATTCTACTTGATGTCTTACATTTTATTTAAGTCTAGACTGGAATCTTTTCAAATATCTCTTCTCATTTAATTTCTGGGCCAGTCCGGGGTGGCTTTGAGTTTGCCTCTGGGACAGAGCAGGACAAAGAATAAATATTTTAGATCAGAAACTACCAACTGGGGCTACGAACCCATCTGCCACTGTGCACAGTGCTTTGCTGGCGTTTCACTGCCTGGATCAGAAGACCACCTCCCACCATGGGATTAGACAGACCCACCACTGTTAGGGCAGTGTATGTGGTCTGTTATTTCAGCTCTGCGTAAGGCTGGACCTTTCAGTGGTGGGTAGCACCTCTCATTTTAACCCAGGTTGCTACCGTATATGTCAGCAACGTCCTCTGATATTTCATAAGGAGCTGCTCAAAGCATTTTTGATTGTTTTTAGATGGTTTTCTGATGAAAGCTACAGCGGGAAGTGGGACATTTCAATGAAATATGTCCATTCCCATGAAGTATTCCAACAGAAAAGTGGCAGGAAGTTTTGTTTAGGCAAAGGCAAATGTTCCACTGTGACCACTGTGACTCTTTCCTTCCAAGTGAGGTGTTTGGATGCATTTCAGTTTGACTGTTTACTGTAATAATATGAGTTAATAGTGGTTTATACAGTACATAGCATTTAATGTTATGTAAGCTGTACTGTGTTTAATTTTGAATTGAAATATTAAAGGCAAACTAAAATGAATCAAGGTTGTATTATTGAAATAAAATATCTTAATAGTCCCTGAACAGAAATTTTGGCAAATTTTCATTTCAGGGGAAATGCTGAAGCCCCGTTCCTTGTAAAAAAAAAACCCAGGAACAGTATATCTTGTTGTGCAAATCTGCACAGAGCATGAGTACAATTATGAGACGATATTCTGAGTTACAGCAGCAAGAATAGCAATCACCAGTTCCTGTTTCAGCATTGGAGTATGAGTTATGTACTGGGCTGGTCTCCGTAGAAAACAAAACAAAACAAAAAGCCAAACATATTCGAATCTATTAGTAGAAAAAAAATACAATTGATGGGAAAGTGTATACGAAAAATAATTAGATGGTCTTATCCAGTGTAATGGGAGAATTGCCTTCACTCACTATCACCCTAACAGTTGTCATAGCTACTCTTCATAGCACACTGGGTTTGCATCTTTTTATACCAAAGTAGTAGTATTGATTTCCATTACATTTTAAGTTTTCAGGATAAAGAATTCAGAGAGAACTGAATTTCTTCTTTGTAAACTATGCAGCTTTTCTCTTTTCCATGAGCACTGCCAGGCCTGGCGTATGCGTCCGGCTACATGACACATTTGCGTTGTACAACTGCTGACCCCTCTCCACGTGAGCCAGGACTGTGCCCACTTCCAGGTGCTACCTACAGAAAAAAAACAACACGGCATCATAGAATCACAGAATGGTTTGCGTTGGAACGGACCTTAAAGATCATCTAGTTCCTGCTACTGGCCTGTGTCCTGCTTGCTGCCCACCGGGACCCCCAGGGCCTGTCCCGCAGAGCTGCTCCCCAGGCAGCCAGTGCCAGCCTGTGTTGTTGCACAGGGCTCTTCCATCCAGGGTCAGAGCTTGGCACTAGCTCTTGCTGAATTTCATGAAGTTCCTCTTGGCCCATTCCTCCAGCCTGGCTGGGTCCCTCGGAATTACACCTCTACCTGCTAATGAACCAGCAGGTCCCTTAATTCGTTGTCATCTGCAGCCTTGACAAAAATGCACATCAATCAGCACCTGAGTCCAAACAGACGAACTATCCACCACATCGCCTGTTCACAACGCAGCAATAAGGTCCACCCAGCTCTGGTAAGAGCCTTCTCCAGGCTCAGCTGCTGCAAGGGTGGCCACCCGTGATTTCAGGCTTTGTGTCCCGTATGGTTTTGATTTGGGTACATGTCCTGTCTTACATCCAAAATCTCTCACACTAGAGTATGGCTGTACTCCCACATGTTTCTTTCGTATCTGTTTTGTCCCTAATTTGTTTATTCCCATGTTCTGACCACGTGATAATTTCTGCCATATGTCACAGCGGAGCGAGAGCTGTGCTTCCTCCGCGCGGGTGCCAGTGGGTGCCAGGGGCACGCTGCCACTCCATGTTCATGCTTGAAGAGAAGCTCACATGCTGGATGTGTCAGAGGCAGCTGCCCACAGGGACACAGGACGCTCCAGAGATCCGTACTTTTGGAAGTGTGATGCAAATCGAACCTCTCTCCAGGATTTCCTTCTCTTGTTGGGCTGAGCATGCTAGCACCATGCGGAACATGCATGGAGCCAGTGAACAGAGCCTCAACAGTACGAGTGGCTTGTACTGGGACATGGGATCTGCTGGAGATCCTCAATGGGATCTCCTCTAGCCTCTGATTCAGGGCAGTGGAGTCATTTCAAGCACACACAGCACCAACTGGACTGAGCAAGAGGACAGCTCCCAGGGTGAGGTTTCAGGGTAGGACTTGTTTCCTCCAGCTTCAGCCCTATGAACATCAGGCCTCTAGTCTAAGCCATTAGGATGCCGCTGTGCTAATGGAGAGAGGAGACTAGGGAAGAAGCCTGAACTCCCCTGTTCCAGGATAGGATGGATCATGCCCTGGAAGTGCCTCTCTCCAGTGATCAGAGGACACCAAACCTGCTTAGATTCTCCTTTAAGTGGCTAAATTTGGATGAGGACACTCCTGGCATTCTTCAGCCTGAGTAGGGGCAGTATATATTCAATGAATGAAGCTTTTACTCTCACTGCAAAAGTCAGAGATCTGATGGGATCAAGGGAAACTCTGTCTCAATGGCACTGCTGTCTTTCATTCACCTTAATTCCCCCTAGCCCTCAAGCAGGCTCTTTAGTCTATAAACTTTTTGGAGCCAGGACCTGGCTCCTCTCTGCCGGTAAAGCAGCTGGCACATGGTTAGTCCTGTACAAACACGCAATAAGAATGCTTTCTAGAAGCAGATGTTTGGAACCTGTTCTCAGATGAAAATGGCTCAGTCTAATTTAATGGAATACAAATAATGTGTTACATACAATTATCTCCATATGACTGTTGGACTCTGCATTAATTAAAAGGGGACTTAGGGAATTTATTGCACACTATGGCAATCTAGCCTCACAGGTAGATGTTTTCCATACAAATGACAGTGGGTGTCAATCCTGGTCTTACTGACATCCATGGTGAAATGTCACTGAATGCAGTGGGAGGCAGATTGGACTCTCTTCTCACAGGAATGACCATGAATATTCCCTTTTCCCTTTAATATAAATGTAACTACAGAAACCTTATTAGGCCAGTGAGGAAGTCTCCAGATACTGATAATTTTCTTTGTGATTTATAAAATCTTAAAAGATCATGTACCAGCACTTGAATGCTGATGCTGTTTGTCTCACTTCACAGGTTACACATCCCCTGAGCTGCTACACTGATCATCTCTCAGACAGCAGAAAGCAAAGATGTGAGATAGGTGGTGTTCATCCTGCCCATCCCATATTTCACCGTGGACTTTAAAATGCTGACTAATATGTTAGCTGGTGAACTGGAAATTATTCTCCCCTTGGTCACCCATCTGCACCAAATAGGTTTTCACTGGAATCAGACAACACAGAGAAAATGTTAGCAGATTGTTTAAGATACTGGAATTTAGTAAAAAGGGATGAACTATGTGCTTTCAACATAACACAAGATATGTGAGAAGAGATTATATATTTATATACACACTCCAGAATCTATAAATTACAGAAATTCAGTGTAACAGAATTTTAATTTCAGCTGAGACCAACTCCTACACCTCCATCATCCCCAGCAGCCTTTCACAGAGGGAGATGTCAGACCTGTGAGTCCCTTGTCACCCCAAGCCATGCTCAGGATACATTGCACCCCTGTAAGCCAGCTTAGCTTCTGTCTTTAAGGACCCAGACCTCACATCACCAATCACTTCTGTTTATAACTGCACTGATTGCAGTGAAGCTATTACTGATTAACAGCAGTGCAAGACAGAGAGGAACCAGAGCTAGCTTCAATTTTCTGCTATGATTACCTACAAATTCAGAGATACAGACAGAAAAATATGTGCAGAAACAGTGCTTCTGAAGTGTCTTCAAATTTGCAGTTTCTGGTGAAGAAACCCGGACACCGTTTCTGTGGCCTGACAGGTTAAACTTGCTTTGTGTAGTGGAGAGATCTGAATCCTAATTCTGGCTGTGACAAGTTCTGGTGGGACAGGCTTCTCCCAGAAAAAAAATATGTGAAAAAAACAAATTTGTTCACAAAATCTCATTCATTTAGATTATCCCGTGCTAGGATCAAATGTTCCCACTATAGAGGAAAATGATCCAAGTTATCAACACTGAAAACAGTTGCACCTCTTGATATTACACAGTGCTTATTTTTTCTCCATCAGAGTATGGCAGCGTTTCATTAAAACAGGAAGGGGAAATCATGTGATTTACAGACAAAAATAAGATGTTTTAAAACAGCATAAAATTAATTTAATATTTTATTTTATGTTGTGTATAAGAAAATATGTTCAGAAATTCTGCACTTCCTAGCTCAGAACAAAGACAAATAGCACAGTGAGAAAAAGCCCCACAGACAGGAATTCTGCATTTTTACCAGCTCTATTAATAACCCAGAAGTTCTCAGTAGGTCATGAAGCTAGGATTATCACCATATGGATTTGGAAAGAAAAATGGAGCACGAATATTAGCAAGTATTAACTAATTGGAAAGCTCATTACACTGGAATAGCATGTCAGAGAAACTGATGGAAGATTTTTTCTTGTAGCACTGAATATAAGGTTGGACAAAAGCACTTATAAAAATCTGCTACGGACAAGAACACAATCTGATAGGTTAATTCATCATAGCAAAACATTTCCATTTCTGCTATCTGTCCCTCCCAGTGAAAATTAGATGCTGGGTGCTGTCAAGAAGACTGAATTTGATCTAGCTGCTGCAGAGCCTTTTGGAGTTTCATTGTTTCAGCTTTCAAAACTACTTAAGCTAATGCAAGAAATTTCCCAAACCTGAATGCTGCCTTTCATCTTTCAGAGGAAACGAATCTGAGCACCGCATGAGCAGCAATTTCAGCTCCAAGGTTTGAACTCACTGCAGTAACTGGAAATGTGAAGTCAGTTGACACTGCAGCGTGTTTCCACGTACGCTCCTCCAGATACACAGCCTGTGCCAAATTCTCCAGCCCTACCACGCACTGCAAACGCAGCTGAGAAGGATGGCACGGCCGCTGTTCTGGATTTGTGGTTCCTACTAACACTTCTCTTAAGCAGCTGTTTACCTCCACCAAAGTACAAAGTTATTTTCATGATGAAATATAAGGATGATTGCTCATTTTTTTGTCTCATCCAGTTTATATTTTTCCAGTTTCTGTGGTAAAAACCATGTGACATCAATAGTAAATTCCTTGGTCAAGTTAAAATACATTTCACTCTCAATTTTCCAGAAACTCAATATGATCATATTGTGCTGCAAGAAACGAAAACTTGATTTCCTGAAAACAAGAAAGTGCTAGAGGCCCCACATCACTTAATTCTCTGTGGTTGCTCAGAGGATTTCATTCCCTGCAAGCTGTGGTCTGGCCACTGGCTTCCACAGCTTTGTTACCTCCCTGTTGGATTGCAATATAATAGTGACAATATTGCCAATATTGTTAATGAGCCATGTTAGAAGAAGCCTCCAGCTGACACTTCATGTCTGCAGCTCAATAAAACTTACTGAGGTAAGAATAAAAACTGTACAGGGAAAAAAAAAACCTCAGGAGTCAGCACTAAATGTTGAGGTGTCCTTGCACTGAAACTAAAGACAGTCCACAGACTCTCTGCCGGCTACTCCCAGGGCAGAGCACATTTCTTTGACCTTGTCACATCCAAAAAGAGCCATTCCCATGCATGCTGATATATCTTCTTCAGGCATTCAAAATCAAACCCCCACCTGGAAAAATGTATTCAACTGAAAGCAACAGAAAAAGCATATTACGTATTAGTTATGTCAAAGGCTTCACACCTAGAAGGTGCTGTGCTGTTGAGAAATTAGCATAGCATAGTACACCAAAGAAGGTAAGACAATTTTTGTCTGAAAATTGCTCAAATCGGTGTAATTATCCAGCTCAGATCCTCCCTGCATACACCTACAATCTCCTTATTTTCACTTCCTATCTTAAGCTGTGATGCACTAGTTACAACAGGAGAGCTCTATCCCAAAAATGAATTAATTAAGGAAATAAATAATTGCTTTCCTTACTATGTCTTGCCTATGTCAGTGGCAATGGCGCGAGCTTTAATGTTACTCTTATGAAATACTGTCAATTTCTTTACTTCCAAATGCTGGTAAACTACAAATACACCTGCATTAAGAATAGGTTCCTTGTTTATGTGAGGAAAGGTTATTAACTCATCTGTTCAGCTGCTTCAGCCTTAATTCTAGGAGAATGAAGGCTTTCAGCTGCAATATTACCACTGTTACAGCTGCAGTTATTATCTTTGTTAACTATCATTTTGTACAGGTCAGGTTACTTTCATACCAGCTGAGATATTTGCTTAAACAGCTACACTCCTACAGAAACCACAGCACTGGAAATTTCTCCGTGTGCAGGCTGGTGTGAGAAGCCTGTTATCACAGACAGGTCAGTGGTGTTCCTGACATTTTTCAATAGCTGCTAAGAACAGGATATCTAAAGCCGTTTCCTTTAGTACCCTGTTTGGGAAGGCAGGGAAGTGTTGACAACAATCTAGAAAGCCACAAGAAGCTGCTTTCAGCTCTGTTTTAACTGGACTCCAAAGGAGCACAGGCAACAGTAAAGGAAAGGTAATAAGCCCAGTATTTATGGTAATGAACAAGAAAATGTAAAAAGGTCTGCTAAGATTGCAGATAAATAAAGATGAGCTGTAAAGTACAGCAATGAAGCGAGATGCTGGGCTGAGAGCCCAGAGACGTGGGTCTCCTCTGGGACAGCTTGGGGGGCTCAACAAAAGTCACTTCACTCCCCTGCGTCCTGGACCTCTTCTCTGTAAATGATCTGAGTGACCATTCCTGCAAAGCACTCTCAACCTATGAAGAAACAAAATTATACAAGACCTAGACATCAGTGAGTTACTATTCACAGAATCACAGAACCACAGAATCACAGAACTCCTCATCCACAGCAAATTTGTGATTCAGTCTCCACAGGTTTCCTCAGACAATACTGGCACCTGCTGCCAAACTGACCACGAAAGCAGGCAAAGACAGCTTTTCTTTATCAAAACAATGTCTGGATCAGCCGTGTCCGTCTGTTCTCAGGCACACCCCAGTCATTAATTTCTGTACATCAGGCTCTGCCGTTCCCCAGCAGTACAACCTGGTAGACACCCGCAGGCAGAGAGATGAAGGCTTTGCCTGCTTCAGCTCTCCCTGCACTGCTCAGTGCTGTGCGTGTCTGCAGGGCACACACCCAGCTGCTAAGTGCAACCTTTACCTGCTAGGTCCGGTTCTGTAAGTTACAAGCTCACAGCCTGGATGTGTCATTGGCTTCAGTCCCTTCCTGTCCCCTCTCAACTCCGTCTCTGCATCTCAGTCTCGCACGGCGGCTCTCCCAGCTCTCCCGTCAGACAGGGTGGCAGGTGTCTGCCCAGCTCAGGAAGGGCTCCAGCAGGAAAGTTCTGATTGTGGGTCAAGAAGGAGATGGACTGAAGACAAAAGAAATAAGGCAGCGATTACAGAGCAGGGCACGAGGAACATAGCACAAGAAATCCGGATCCAGATCAGAAGAACCCATCTGGAAATGGGGACTGGTAAGGGAGTATGGAGAAATTTAGTCCAGAAAAGGCAACACCTCATCAGTTCAATGCTCCCACCACCTGCCAAAGGAAGCAAACTTTCCTCCCGTCAGCAGCCCCACTGATCTCAACAGGATTCAGAAAGTGGGTACAGCTGTAGGCCCTGAGCTCTCCTTGAGTTATTTATTGTCTCAGACAGTCTCTAAGGAGCAGACTGTGCCATCTCATCGCACTGCTCCACAAAGATCAAAGTCTTTAGAAAGAATTCACCTACAGGGCTGTGGATTTTGGAAGGCAAGTCTAACCCATTGACCGCTCTGGGGGCTACATGAAAGCCCACTTTGTCACAGTAGGTGAAGAGAACGAGCGGGACTTTATTGTCTGGTAACAGGCAATATGGAAAGATGAAATATTAACACTAAACATAACTTTGTTTTTAACAATTATCAGCAGGGCTTTTTCAACAGAATTGTGTGCTTTGAAGAGCACTGCAGACAACCACATAACGCATTGAAAAGCACCACACACAAGAAAATGAGGAAAAGAAAATGGCCTTTGAGCAAAGGAAAGGCTGGAGTGACTCAGGAAGGGAAATCACAGCCTTCTTCCGTGGGAGAGCAAATGGAGCAGAAGGAAAGTAATGGGCAGGAAAACAGCTTTTAACCACACCAAACGTAGCACTGTCTAAAACGTTCTGTGTGTCTCTGGGGAGATTGAGGAGAGGAGAGGAGAGGAGAGTGAACCTCACTCAAAACCTCTTGGTAACAGGAACTCAAGATACAGATTTTGGGACCCTTTCAAACCCTACAATGCTCATCAACTGCTGACTATAGAGCTCATGGAAATGAGAGATCACCTATCTGTTAAACTGCAAGGATTTTGTATCAGTAATACCGATTACTGACACTTTGTACCTACAGTGCTGTTTTTCCTCATGACAGTGACATCTGCTTGTCCCCTCTTCTAGTGGGGAAGGCAGGCACGTCCCACCCAGCCCTCTGCTCTGCGAGCCAGATGCACACAGGGACCCCCTCCTAATGAAACCATTGTCTCTACCATGGAAAACAGCAATAGGCCAACTCTCTGTCTGAACCTGATCAATCACTACAAACTGCAAACTGACTTGTTTTCACAGAGATTTCAGATAGAGTTGGTTAATTAGTTCTAGTTACAAACAGCCCTTTTCCCAGAAATAAGGGTGGGGCTGAGGACTCACCAGGGTGATGGTAGGCTGGCCTTGGTCATTCATCTCATTTAACAGTGAGGAAACTCTATCTCACTGAAACTCCTGTAAAGACCAGGAAATGCTGATGCAGTTACAGGGATGGGAGAAGCCTAGGCTCCATCATGTGCCAAAGCACAGCTTGCCAAATCTTCAGTGCATGCACAGAAATCGGTGCTTCAGCTGTCTTGGTTAAAGTTAAAGCAGCAAAATCCCTCCTGGTATGGCTCAGTTACACCAGTGCAATTTCCATGGCAGGCATCTTCACTATATACAAAACACCTGCCGTGATGAGGTGGGATGGACCCAGCTCGCCAAGCAGGGAATGATGCTCGAGGGGAAATTCCTCAGCCCAACTCAGCTCCTCCGGTGGCTGAGGATTCCCCTCACCCACCTCAGGCTGAGGATGGATCAGTGTGGCCCGAATGTGCCTGTTTGCCAGCTACAAAGAAGGCAAGGTGGCAGTAACTAGAGCAGATACAAACATCTACAGGGTCAGTATTATTTTTGGTCATATAAACTACACCTTTTGTGTCAAAAAATGTCACTAACTATTCTTGTAGCTGTGATGGCTCAGGAGCAAAAAGTTTTCAATTAGAAATCCATATTCTCCTATATGAAGCATATATAAGAGGACAATGGCTGAGATTTGCTGCACAGCAGCTCCTTAAAAAAATACATACAGTGGGAATAAAAGTGTTCCGATAGTCCTTTGATTCGAGTGACATGTGCTCAATTTTTTATGCTGCCAGTACTAAGTGATGCCTAAGATTTCTAAAAATATGTATCTCACTTTCCTAACTCATGGAAAATGTGGGAAAAAAATCTATATTAGGCTTCATCTTGACACAGAAAATAAAGCTGGTTATAGAAAAGGTTGCTCCAATTGGAGTGGCTGCTCCAGAAAAAGTGTTCCTGCACTGATTACAGTTCTTGTAGCAAATGTCTTGACCACTAAACTTGGCAGCAAGAAAGGGCTGGTTTCACAAAGATTGTTATGTACTAAATTGGTTATGAGAGTGAATTTAAGTAGAAAGGTGTGAATGCCCTAATGAAAAATAGGGTTTGCCTGGTTAGCAAATCAGCCTGGCTTAAAGAGAAAGTAAAGCAGGGGTAATGGTAGCAGTGCAAATAGCATAATATGTTTTTTAATAATAACATATTAAAAACCAGAAATTTAAGACTCTTAAAAAGGAAAGCTGTATTGGGTTTCTGTGTCAAGGTTTTGGTAGCAGGGGAGCTACAGGAGTGGCTTCTGTGAGAAGCTGCTGGAAGCTTCCCCTGTGTCCAGGAGAGCCAATGCCCCGGCTACAGGATGGACCCGCTGCTGGCCAAGGCAGCAACGGTGGTGGTGCCTCTGGGATAACGGACTTAAGAAGGGGGTAAGCTGCCCTGCTCAGCAGTGACCGCAGCAGAAGAGAGCAGTGACAATATGTGAGAGAAACAGCTCTGCAAACACCAAGGTCAGGAGGAAGGAGGGGAGGAGATGCTCCAGGCGCAGGAGCAGAGGTTCCTCTGCAGCCCCTGGTGCAGCCCATGGCGAGGCAGCTGTGCCCCTGCAGCCATGGGGGTAACGGGGGGGCAGAGACCCACCTGCAGCCATGGGGGTAACGGGGGGGCAGAGACCCACCTGCAGCCNCCACCCTGGAGCAGGGGGATGCCTGAAGGAGGCTGTGACCCCATGGGAAGCCCACGCTGGAGCAGGCTCCTGGCAGGACCTGTGGCCGTGGAGAGAGGAGCCCAGGCTGGAGCAGGTTTGCTGGCAGGATCTGTGACCCCATGGGGACCCACGCTGGAGCAGCCTGTGCCTGAGGGACAGCACCCCGTGGGAGGGACCCACGCTGGAGCAGTTGATGAAGAACCGCAGCCCGTGGGAAGGACTCTCATGGAGAAGTTCGTGGAGGACTGTCTCCTGTGGGAGGGACCCACGCTGGAGCAGGGGAAGAGTTTGAAGAGTCCTTCCCCGTGAGGAAGGAGCGGCAGAGACAACGTGTGATGAACTGACCCCAACCCCCATTCCCCGTCCCCCTGCCCTGCTCGGGGAAGGAGGCAGAGAAAACGGTGAGTGACGTTAAGCCTGTGAAAAAGGGAGGGGTGGGGGGAAGCTGTTTTTAAGATTTGGTTTTATTTCTCATTATCCTGCTCTGATTTGATTGGCAATAAATTAAATTAATTTCCCCAAGTCAAGTCTGTTTTGCCCGTGACAGTAACTGGCGAATGATCTCCCCCTGTCCTTATCTCAGCCCAGGAGCCGTTCGTTGTGTTTGTCTCCCCTGTCCAGCTGCCCGGCTTTGGTGGGCACCCGGCATCCAGCCAGGGTCAACCCACCACAACAGCAAAGACACAAAGACAATTATGTGAGATTATAAATAATATGCTGGGGTTTAAGTATCTCAGATGTAACATAAACTTTAAAAATAATACAGAACAACCGAAGTTCATGCAATCTTTGCATTTCAATGTGGATTTATAGAAAACAGATTTGGTGAAACAGATGAATGAAATTTTTTCACGGAATTATATGTTGGATGGTAAAAAGACTAGTGCTGATGTAGTAACAGCAGTCTTATGTAAGCAAGTTGACTTAAGACTGCATGACATTTTAAACAAAATATAACCACACAATATCAACATGGCACGTATTATGGGGACTTAAACTGCCAAACTGATAAAAGCTTAATCTCTCAATTTACCAAAAAGGACATTTTAGATAGATTTGATCATCATTCTTAATAAGTCCAGAAATTTCATAATGGGGTTCTTTAACAGTTCCTTCAACTCTTTTATTATGCTGAAAAACGGCAACACACGTGTAACGAGGAACCAGTAGGAGGAAGCTGCAATTACCCAGAGGAATGTCTCCCAGGGGGTCACACTGCAGTCCTCCTCTATGCATAGTTGAAAATTGCGATTGATCACTTTTCCAAAAATGGTCCTCTGGATCAGACATACATGAAGTCAGCAAAATCCTATGACTTGTGGTATGAAAAGGTCAGACTAGAGGATGGCCCCTTCTGGCTTTAATTTATATATTGTCGATGTCAGAGTGTTTGCCTGGGTAAACCCAAAATGGTCTACGTGGGTCTACAGGCAGAAACACAGAGAAAAGGGAAAAATCATTCATATTGAAATTAATTTTAGTTCTGGCTTCAGTGGAGGCCAGATGAAGCAATGATAGTCTATCTGTCCTGATTGCCAGGTTTGCTGCGTTGCCACTAGTTCCAGCAAGGAAAGGTAGAGACACATCAGACAGCTTCATGTGTCTGCAGGGAGCTCCTGCTGTCCACAGGGCTCTCCGAGAGGGCAGGGAGACACTTCGACGGAGAAACGGGTTGGATCAGACCACAGAAATTACTAGCAATATTAGTTTTACCTTCTTTTACTTTGCAACAGCTATGGGTACTGCAATTTCGAATTTATATAACATATATGCAGACACATGCATGCGTTTTCACACAAATAGAAGATTAAAGGGGTGTGAACAAAGCCAGTGTCAAAAGAGCACATCCTCACCTATGAGGCAGGTGATATTAAAAGGGAGGATTATTATAAAGGCATGAAAAGCAATCACTTTTGCTTGTGTGCAGGAATGATCCTGGGACAAAGCTGAGCTGGAGGACAGTCAGACTGCATGAAATTGACCCTTGTGCCCAAAGCTATGCAAAACCTACTCATTCTTTAAGTTTATTTGAGAGCCTAACTGGGATATAAGGAATGCATAAGCCCAGTGCTGAACAGGATTAAAAATAAACCCTTGCTTCATTCAAAAAAGTCTCATAAGTATTTCATCTTGCAACAGGCTGCCTGTTGCTGTGAAAATGAAAAGACTCATCGTCATCTCCTGGTGGCAGAACACACCTTGGGCTAAATTTTACGTGGCTGAAAGCGCCCGACACTGCAGTGAGAGTTGCACACATGGAACAAAGCAGAGGTTTTTGACTCCTGGAGATAAATATCTCTTAAAGCTGAAGGGAATAGCAGTTCCATGAGTATTGCTTGATGTTCAGAAAGGGGGATGATCTTTCCTTTTGTATGTGTAGTGCAAAGCAAGAGGGAATCCATATTAGCAGTGGAATTATTCCAGTGTGACGTAGTGGGAGAAGGCAGGGAGATCCATGCATGATCCATGCAGAACCAGCCTATTTTAGTGAAGTAATCATGTACAAGGCAAGTCAAATATAAGAAAATGAATTAATAATAATTATTATCTCCGAGGCACTGTGCTAACACTGGCATCAGTTCTTACAGTTAGAGATTGTGTTTGATGGCTTCTCCTGTAGTAGGGGAATTCCATCTCTAAGTGGGCTTTTATTTGCTTCACAGGCTTCATAGGAGCAGACAATATTAACTAGAAATAAATAATTGGGATTAATTTCTTCTGCCTGTCCATTTTAGGCTGTTATTGAGCCTTAGCCTGGAGAATAAAAACTTCCAAGCAAAAACTTCTGAAAAGTATTCTGTTACGGCTGTTATTGAACTGAAACCAAAGTGGGCAGATACTTTAGGATTCTTAAGCTTAGGTTTGGGTAAAACAACCAGAGGTGAAAAGAATAACCATATAATAATGCTTATATACCATTTTTCTACTGTATTTATAGTGTGTGAGATCCTAACAACCACAGAATAGCTGAGGCTGGAAGGGACATCTGTAGACCACCTTGGAAGGCCCTGCTTCAAGCAGTCACCTACAGCAGGTTGCTCAGGTCTACGTCCAGTCGTGTTCTCTGCCAAGCTACTTTCCCGCCAGCCGGCCACCAGGTTAATTCTTTATCTGCTGTTAACAGATAGATAGAGTTCCACTTACCTCACCCGCACCTACCGTGCTTTAGGGTTCGGCTGTATTTTCAATTTTCAGAGGATGCATAATGTTCATAGGTACTGTAATGTTGCTCATGCAAGAGCACACGTTACTGTAGGAAAAGCAAGTTTAAACTAAGAATTCAGACAACATTCACGTTGATAAGATAAAATGATAGCTTTTCTTTAATGAAGAAATAATGTATTGAATTACACTGGAGTTTATTTTAAATGAATGCTTCATTAAGTGTGAAATGGAGAAGTATTTATCAGCCTGCATAACAAATGATACAATGTAGCAGCAGACTGGCTTAATAAATGCACATTATTACTGGTTTTACTGTGACAGTACCGCATGCAAGCACAGTAGAGCAGGTCACCAAAGAAAGAGAGGACGATCCAGAGAAGGAACAGATAAACAACAGAGGTGACGTTACTCGTCCAGTCTCACGGCCACAAAACTGGAAGCTGAATCCAAATCTCCCAAATTCCGACCCATTCATGTCTTTAAAGCTACGCATCAGAAAGGTCCTGGTGGAACAATTTTCTTCATATTTCATCAGTCTGTCATGGCAGGTTTTTTGTTTATAATGAAAACACCCCCAAAGATGGCTGGATTTCAGTTCTGTTCCAGTGGAAACCAGCTAGAAGCCTGTTTACATTCCCAACAGTTCATCTGTCTGGCTCTGAAGGCAGACTTTGATTTAGGATCCCAGGAAGCTGGGGTCCATGATCCTACTGTAGCCTTCTGCATTTTGAAGTAGGAGCTCTCCTCACCCAAGTGACCTGATACATCTGCTGAAGTGCCATTACCTTTTGTATAGAAAACTAAAGAAGAAATTAGCCCAGGTAAAAGCAAAGACCTGTCTTAACGATGGGATGATTTACTCGTTGGAGGTGCCCACCTCTCTTGGTTCCCACTGGAGATTGGGTTCTCCCATTGAAGAGCACCGGTCCCAAGACAGACCCTTGAGGGACACCACTGGTGACCGGCCTCCATCCAGACATAGAGCCATTGATCACAACCCTTTGTCTGTGACCAGCCAACCAATTCTTTATCCATTGGACAGTCCATTGTTCAAATCCATACCATACCTCATGGTCCATAGTGAGGGACCATGTCAAAGGCTTTGCACAAGTCCAGATAAATTACATCCATCAAACGTTTTGTCAGACCAGGAGGAATGCTGGTCCTCTAAAACTGAACTAATATGCTCAGAAAAGTCACCTTATGTCAGGCCTCTGGGAGAAGGTGCATAACAGCCAGAGTATTCCTCTGGTAGAAAAGGAGACAAAGGCATGAATCTGCGTCTTCTCCTCATACTAATGATTTAACTCAGCTTCCAGCCCAAGGAATACCTGAAGTGAAAGGGAAATTAATTGTGAATATCCTCAAGAAACAATGTAATCAAAGGCAGAATTGTTCACTGTTGTAAACAAACAGAACAAAAATAACCATGTCCCTGCCAGCAGGCATGCAAAACAATGTCAGCAGAGATTTGGCAGGGTAAGAGCTAGGGCACATGTAACAGTGCAGAGGGTGGAAGGAAAAGGAGACTGAGAAATGCACAGGGTCAGACAGCACAGCCTGAGCTATGCTGCTGCATACCCTGCCCTACCCACCATCCTCTGAATGTCAAAAGGCACCAAGAGGAATCAAAACCAGTCATTCTGCCTTGTAAAGATACAGCATAACAAAAGGTCAGGATGAGCAGAGCAGAAGCCAGGTTCACCAGTGCTGCGGCAATGCCTGGTCTCCAGCTGTGCTCCTGACACACGGCAGGTCCTGCGACTGGCCTTTGCCAAGACACTAAAGCATCATTCGGAAGGGCTGGGTCATGGAGTAAATGCTGGGAAGTGCTCAACGTTGTTTAAGATGATATTCACAGAGTCACAAGAGGGTAAAAGAGACTAAAAGGTGAAAATAATTTATTTTAAATTGTCAAGTTGATTTTTAAATGAGTGATTTGCTATGCACAATCTTTATCTGTCACATTAACATAGAGATTGACACAGTGGAACAAATCAGTCCAATTTAATTAATTACCTGATGCTTCAGAGGAAATGGAATGATGAAATATTCAGTCTTCCTACACCCTGTGACTGGCCTATGCATTGAAGCATAAAGATTACTGACTTTTTTTTTTTAACTCATCCAATTTAATTTGCTTGTGGATGGCTTCATTTTCCATATTATTCTTGCTCTTGTACCCTCTTGGCTTTAAATAAATTACAGAAATAAACCATATTTACTATCTTTAAAAATGTAATCTGAGCTCTACCTTTCACCTTGAAAGCCATCGCTGCCCACCATGTTTGCTCTCCTTGGTGACAAAAAAAACCCATCAAAGGGGTGATAAGATACCAATGAGGGCTACCCAGGTCTTCCTCCACAAATTGCAGATAACTACTTTATTTTTCTAATGATTGCAATCAAGTCTCAGGAAAAATCTGCTCTTAATGTTCAATTGATACATAAAATGTTTTCAAATTGTTTGGCATCTCATAAGCATACTTTTCTAGATATTTTAAGTGACTAGTAGATTTGAATGTCTCTTGACCTCTTAAAGATGCATCCCTCCTGCAAAGCGATGAGCTCTCTCGCCTGTAAACTAGGTGCTGTATGTGTTTGCTGAGCACAAAAGACAGACTTAAAACCTCTGATAACTACAACAAAAATTACAGCTTCAATTGCAATGTACTGAAGCAAAACAATTCTCTCCAGGGAACTATTTCCTGGGGACTGCTTACTAACAGATCCGCTTGTTGCAGAACTGAAAAATATTCCCTAAAACAAGCAGTGTTGTATGTTTCAGCACAAAGTGGCACCCAGGATCCTGTGGAAATGAATCTTCCCAGGAAAGCCTGCGCTGAGCCAGACTCTTCCAAGATAGCTTATCTGTTTGCTGAGGCCACCTAAGAATCCGGATCGGGAATTGAAAATTTGATTCATAGCCTATTCAAATAAATAGTAATTCCACTTATTCCTACAGGCTCTGCCTCAGGATATTTAGCAAACAGCTTTTAGCTATTAGCTTGGCTTGTATCTAAATCATTTACTCAGCAGAATTCCTGCACGCTGAATCCTTCTGCAGCCTGCATCCCATCCTGCAGGCACCGACCTTGCTGGGCATCATCTGCATATAACAGGAATAGAAATAGAAATAGAGTACTTTGAATAAATTAACCTGCCACTAGAAATCTGGCATCTCCTTTGTTCTTGTCAGACTTCTAGATCCCGTATTAAAAGATCAGTTGCTGATACCATCGACAGCTTTATTATTACTAAGTGACAGTATGTGTCAGACAGTCGAGAGAAAGCACAGCAAGAAAATGAAAAGGCTGAAAGCAACAGAGACAACGCTTCTGTTGCCATGGTAAAGATCAGCATCCAGCGAGGCCGGCAGGACCGTAGCAGCGACAGCCGGTGCTCAGGCGGTTTCCTTGCCCCAGATAATTCTAATACTGTGTCTGCAAAGAGGCAGAGACCATCCTGACACGGTAGCTTGAGCAAGGCCTCAGTGAGGACCACGCCAGCAGCTTATTCTGAAAAGTCAAAGTTGATGAGGAAGAACTGATCAAGTCCTCCTGGAGCAGCATAGACAGCCACCGAGTCATTTATCTCAAGGGCTGCCTTGCATTAACAGTCCTGTGTTTTGGCAGTAGCTCTGATAAGCCACTGAATTGCACTTTATCACTTGACAATTCTCGACCAGTTCATGGAGCACATTGAGAGAATCACTGATCACATCGAAAAGAAACACCCTTGGCATTCGCAGCTCTGAGGTCCGTGGGGGGAGCTGGTTTCCACTCCTCCAAAGACAAGTTTTCGGTTTTTTGTTTCTGTGTTTTACAAACTCTCTCTGTCTGCCCAGCTGCTGCTCCTTTCTAGGCAGCCAGGTGCACATACGAAAAGCAAGTCAAAAGCAGCTTCTTTTACAGTTTTCAAGCCTTCCAAACTTCTTGATTTCAATTAATTCTGAAAGTTTTGCCTCCTTCCAAAAATAGATATGGCAGAAAGCAAAAGAGATAGCTGATTTAATGTCAATGGGAAACTAAACCTGGATAAAAAGTTGTATCATGTGTTATTCCCTATAATTACCTATATTTTCTATTATCCTCACCTTTTGTCTATTTTTGGTTACCCTGTCTCAGAAGTCTTTCTTTCTGTTGAGGGCCATAGCACAGTCATTCATCTGCAATGACCTCAACAACTAAACAAGAAAGGATTACAGAAACAGATAGATCTTTTTATGCTTGTGACTGAGCCCTGTACCCAAGACCATGGCAGAACACCAACCTTCCTGTGAACAAAGCCATCCCTCCAAGTGACTCCCTTTGAAGAACTGACTATACCAGTTCAATCAAAGTACTTGGCTCTAGCACAATAACATTGTCTTTAAATTCATTCCTTTGGGATTAACATGTATTCTTATTATATTTTAAAAAAAAAAAACAAAAAAAGCTTAAAAATATCGGTTGACTGGCAAAAAGAGCATAAGCAAGTTCCCAGTATCTTGTGAAGGTGCAGAGGACAGACCCAGCCAGTTTAACAGCAGGTTCACATCAGTGTGTTAGTTTACACCCATCGCAAGGGACCAGAAGAGGATGATTGTCTTTCTTCCTCCTCATCTTTGACTTCACCTCCCTGTTTCTGGTATTCATATCACACCGGTGTGCCATGAGGAGTCATGACACGGCCCTTTTCCACCAGTAACCCCACATTGCACAGATTGACCCTGTGCCAGGCAGGGGCAGGGAGGCAGAGGCACAGGCACAGAAGCTGTGCAGAAAGTGCTGGTCTTGCATGTTTCTGCAGGGATGCCCAGCCTGTCTCCTTGCTCTAGTTCTCCCTTTGCTGACACGGACCCTTAACCATGGCACGGGCTGGGGGAGGGACTTTTTACAAGGGCACGCAGTGACAGGACGAGGGGTAATGGATTTAAACCAGAAGAGGGCAGATTTAGACTAGACATTAGGAAGAAATTCTTCACTGTGAGGGTGGTGAGACACTGGAACAGGTTGCCCAGAGAAGCTGTGGATGCCCCATCCCTGGAGGGGTTCAAGGCCAGGCTGGATGAGGCTTTGAGCAACCTGGGCTAGTGGAGGGTGTCCCTGCCCATGGCGGGGGGGGTGGAACTTGATGATTTCTAAGGTCCTTTCCAACCCAAACCACTCTACGATTCTATGATTCCATGATTTGCATTCACCTAACACCTGATGAGATCACTTTATAATACAAAAAATAGTCAGGTAAGTTGTTCTAACTAGACAGAATCAATATTCTATATTACTCCATCAGCCAAGGTAGCTGTGATAACAGAAAATGTATTTAATTCAGCTTAAGCACAGGTGAGTATGCATTTACCCAAAGCATACCCATCTGCCATTTTCCCCTGTGCTATGATTTCTGCTTCCAGAAACTGGGCCACATTACACAACCTGATGGGTACTTTGCAGAGTGTTTAACTTGTGCTACAAAGGTACAAAGCAGATGAGTCTGAGAAAAACAACACGCTGGGCAAGACGTGGTCTCCAGCTTTAGAAGCGCAGGAGCTAGAACAGCCCAGTTCACCTGAAGATCATCACCAGCACCTGCCTCCAGGATGATGAAGCACAGCTGGCAAGGCCAGAGACCATGAAATCCTCCGTAGAGCCCCCCATGCTCTCAGAGTGGGACAATGTGCAATGGGGTAAGCATGGACAGCCTCGTACATCTGTACACCACAGAGCAAGGTGGACCACGGCTCAGTCTCTTCCATCAGACAGCAGTTCCTAGTCTATGGGTGATCACTCATTGCTGCCTTTTAGATTACAAGTTTGTCATTCTTGCATCTCCTCAATATTTTCCTAACACTACAAACACTGGGCAAAAATGCATTCTGTCTTGCAGGTAATGCCTCTTCTTTGACGCTAAATGAAATTTATGCATAGCAAAATGATGAGAAACTGTTCATCTGTCTCTGTAGTCTGGCCCCGTGTGAAAGTTTCTCCCTACCCATAAAATTCTTTTAAGAGTGCAAATCAGTAAATTTCCCATAAAAAGACCCATGTATTTATAACTCAGAAAAGGTCCCAAAAGCATCCATCCTTCATATCTTTGGAAATCCTGTTCCAGCTCCCAGTGCTCTGCAAGGCTGTCAGGAACTCAGGTGAGGCTCTCGGTACATAAGTTATTGCAAAATTGTTCATCTGCTTAGGGACCACGTGTTCTGATTCTCATAGAGAAAGAAGGAAACTTCTATAGCAGTGGACATTCAGGATCACTTACACTGACATTTACAGAAGCATCCCATGAAAATACACACGGAGCAGTTTGGACAGGCAGCTCAGTGTGTTTCTTCCATATTCCCTTCGGTGGTTTTTGGAGGCTTTGCAATCAAATGAATGGGGATCTTATTTTCATTATGTTCTCAGATTGCTTCCATGGAGAAGGAGCTGGCTTTTAGATCCCAGGCCAAATTTAGTTATTTGGATTCAAATCCTTCCCCTCACAAGGATTTTATAATCTTCAACTCAAGATTTTCAACCTGCCTGCCACAACGCCACTATCAGGACTTCCCAGATTTGAAAATACTCCTGCAGTTAGCTGGCTGGAGGCATCACGTGCTGAACACTTCACAGAACAGCTGAATATAATGCTAGTGTTTGGCTGAGTATTAGCAAATCGCTAAACCACAGAGGAATGAAATGTTCTTTTCAATCTGAAATGCAAAGAAAGCAGAGAAATGCGTAGTCTTTTCAAACACTGGACATTATATTCCAAACAAACATGGAAATTTAATATTTATTTTATAGAAACCTAGAAATATGATGAAAATATGGGATAATACTGAATCTAGACTGAGAGCAGACAAAAAGGAAACAAAACACATTAGGTTCAGGCTGTTCAACCATAAATTTTGATTTAAGGGTCTCTGTAAATACATAAGACACTCTTAATCCCATGTGAGATTTCATAACCAACATCTATAAATTCAGCATCCTGTTTATTAAGAAATTCAAAGTCATTTCCAAGAAAGTGAGACACAGGAGCTCAAATAGTTTGAAGAACTTCTGGCATTTCCAAACGGCTAAGAAAAAATAAATTTTTGCACAGGGGGTGGGACTATCACCCACATTGTCTAGGTATGCCAGCCTTTTCCAAGAGGGAGCTGAGCCACACAAGGGAACAGCAATTCTGCACCATCAAGGAAGCCTGGCTTCCTTCTCCTCCAGCAAGTCCATCAGACTCCCTGTGGCACCAGCCTGGTTGTCTTCTTGCCAGAACCCCAGGCTGCCAGGGAACACAGCTGTCCTGCTGGTGGCTTTGCCATCTTCAGAGCTGGGTGTGTGCACCAGGATTTCCTCTTAATCGATGGGAGGGTCTGACCACCACTGCATGGGAAGGGCAGGGAAAATGAGAACAAGGGTGTCTCCCTTTCTTATCAGAGGAAACTTCACCAATGGAGAGAACAAGACGGGCACCTCTAGTTTCACAGAAAACAGGGAGAGCAAAGCACCCCTGGAAGGCGTACCACGACCCACAGCCCTCCAGCTCTTGACAGAGCACACCAAGGAGAGAACATGAGCAGCTGAACCCCAAGCCATGCCCACAGGGCTTCCATCTTCCGGAAGGAGCCTCTCACACGTACACGGGAAAGCAGAAGCTGCAACCTTCCTTAACCTCCTTTATCTGGCCCAGAAAAAAAATCAATGCGTTGTCCTCTGCTCCACTCTTCTGCCATGGCAGGCTGCCCGAACCCAAGGAACGGACAGTGCTATGCGATATGAGAGCACAGAAGACATTCTTCAGAGATTCAGGAGGATTGCTAAAAGCAGGACCACATCCTCAAAAAAATCCCAAGCCTTCTGAAAAAAACCACTGCTGGATCCATCCATGTAGAGACAGGCTGAGCGGAGGTACACACCAGAGCTGAAGAGGAAAGGCCTCTGACACCGAATTTTGGAAGAAGACAGTCTGGCTTCCTCCACTAGAGGCAAGAGCCAGCTCTGCAGGATCTTCACACCACTTCTGCTGGTGAGTCAGCTTGCCATGCCTGGTGTCCTTAGTCAAAATGAAGGTTTCACTAACTCCTAAACCATTCAAGGATACAGAATAATTAACTCAACTAATTGGTAATGCCACAGCCTTCACCACATATCATGTAGGATTTTAAGAAAGAAAAATCAACAACAAATTGTCCATTGAAAGGAAGTTTATTATCATTTACACATTTTACTTTCTTTTTTTCATTAAACCTCTTGTTGCTAGTTTCTGCAAAAGCACTTGCACCTTCTTATGAGCTGGTTTAAATATTATATTAAGCCTCACACATCAGAACAAGTCAAAACCAATTTGAAGGTCATTATAATTATGTTCTTTCAATTCCTTCTGCCATAGTGTAACAGGCATTGTGGATAAGGAAGGAATAACTAGTGTCCTTCGATCTTGACTTTCAGAAAGCCTCTTGCAGCCTCCCATGACATTCCCATAAGTAACCAAGAGAACACAGTGTACATGGATGTTGTTGCAAAAAGATTCTCAGGGCACAGCTATGAATGTTTCCTTCTTACCACTGATAACACGTGAAGTGATTTTCTGCATGGTTGTTTTAGTTATTTGGTTCTGTTTGGTGTTTTGGTAACAACGTGGATATCAGGGAGAGAACGTGCCTGTTAAATCTGTAGGATCACACAGATCTAGGAGTGACCACACATGTGCTGGAGAACAGGATTAGGATTCAAAATGACAGTGAAAAGCTGGAAAAAAAAGCTGGAAAAATGAGACCAGCTCAAGATGAACAAGTTTAGGGCACTACACCTACAATAAACAACCGCACAAATACAGGAAGAGAAACAGGGAGGTGGACGGCACCACCACCTGACGTCAAGGTGCAGTTGAGTGAAAAAAATCATATTACTATAGAAACGATAAAAATCCTGCTAGCAAGGTTAATTAAGGGTGTTATCTTACAAGTCACAACAAATGAAACTTGCAATCTGTCAAGAGTTCTGGTGACTTTCACTGGAGCACCATGTCCGGGTTTGGGCACTGAATGTGACGAAACTGTCGTCACTGGGAACCCGGAAAGGAGCAGGCCAGAAGAAACTCCGTACTTCGGGGCATAGTGAGGCTCTGGAAGAGGACAGCTGAGAAGACTGTGATGTCTCCACAATCGGAGCTTTTAAGAAAATGTTGGGTAATTAAGAATCTTTAATTATACTGACACAACCCTGGCTGAGGGAGGAAACATGAGCTAAATAGACTCTCGAGGTCACTTTTTTTTTTCTCTGAAGTGCTAGGTTTTATGACAGTCCACATGCCGGTTAGGAGAAAGTCCTTCAGCATTTTGGTCGGACAGGCTGCACAGCGTGGGAAACAAAAGCTATTTAAAGAGGCTTAATTTTTCTAAGCAAACAAACCAAGAAAATGGCAAAGAGTCTACCCAGTACCACCAGCATCCCAGCCCAAAGCAGCTTGTAACCTTCATCTCTGAGGGGTGAGTAGGAAAATTGTCTGGACTTTACAGACATAGACAGCCTCAGGCAGCTCTCTCTCTAACGCAGGTATTTCTGCCGAGCAGTGGGATGAAGGAGAGCATGTTCATCTTCAACCTTAACAATATCTCTTTAAAGCTTTTTACCATTTCAGCTGAAGAAGGACTAATTCAGACTGCTCAGCGTGGGGTCATTACTTACTTCCAGCTTCCTTTATGTGTACGGACAGAAATGTCACTCCTCATTCACAGTTTAATTTCCTTCTCCCTCAGCAAATCAAAGCTATCTTTCTTTTCACCCTTAACTCTTTAATGAATAGATTGCTAGATATCAATATCTCTCCGTATTAGACCCACCGTTACCACACCATCTGGTTGCTCTCTCTGGGGATTCGGGGACTGCTGCGAGCAGGAGACAGCAGGAGGCAATCGACTGGCCCAGGAGCACACTGATTGCAAGCCACTAAGGGAAGAGGATGGTTAGAAACAGCAGACATTCATCTACCCTGGACAGATCAAGGACAAGATTTCCCAGAAGCTGTTCTCCTAGAAACTCTCTCAAAATCCAACCCAGCAATCCACTAAGTTTAAGAGCAAACAAGCCAGCAACGTGCAGATGAGCCAGCGCTCGGACTCAGAAATGACTCAATTCAAAATCATTAATGACCATCAGCACATCCTTGGGAAAAGCAAATCCCCATAAGTCTTGGGAAAAGAATCACAGGCAGTTTTTGTAATGACATGTATTCACTGATACCAGAGGGGAGAAAAATATACAAACCTTGCTTAGGATATTGATTCTACTAGTGTGTAAGAGAAATACTCCAAAGTAAGCGGGTTCTCTTTGCATTCTTCAACCACTGATCTCGCGGATTACAGGACTTTAACACCTACAGGCTAATGCCTTTCTGCAGGCCAGAAATCCTTCCGTAGTGACCCTGTTCATTTCAGGCAGCATGCTTTGGTTCATTCTGTTCAGTGTGAGGAGCTACGTGGCACTGGTCTTTGACTCCTCAGAGCCTTCACAACACCTTCTTCTGGAGGAAGAGTCCACTTAGCAGAAGAGTGCACAACAGAAAATTGTATCCAGTCTCTTTGGCTATTCACCTTGTAAGTCTTCTGCATGGAAAAATGGCAGCTTTGGTTTCAACCATTCCTTCTGAAGCAGTGCTGCGTTACCGTACATCTAGCGCTTGTTTCGCTGTGCCCATCTCAATACCTGTCAAGAAAATTCTTTCACCAGTGATAAAAAGGCTCTAGGAAAAAAAAATAACAATTGAAGTTTCATTCCTCGGTGTGAATCCAAAATGCCTCTGTAGGATTTCCCTGACTGTCCCCAACAATTTGATTCACAGTTTACAGGAAGCTGATGCCTCTTCTCTGGACAGCACCGGTCTGGATCAGCGTCTTGTCACGGGAGCAATCGTCAGCACAGTTGTAAGGTGTTCGCAGCCCTTAGCATGGATGTGCACGTGGACCTACCACACAGCGGGCACACCCTGCAGTGAATATACTTCCAGATACTAGAGAAGATGTGACCAAGGGTCACCAGGAAAGCTGGCAGGAGGCTGCAGGCTTTCGGCAATGGGGATGATTCCTCCTGCAGGCTGGCTCCAGCCCATGGACCGTGTGGGGACTCTGCTTCCTCTTGATCCTCTCACTGAGCATCTCCTGGGCATCAGTCCTGCAGCAGTTTTCAGTGTGGCTTCCCAGGGAAAGTGACTTTTCCTTTGCAGTTTCTGACTCACCCCAACTGAGTGTTGACAAAGTGTAATTCTCTCTCCAGAGAATTTACACACTGCTGGCTCGCAGCCTGCGTAATGGCATCATTACCTGTTGTCACACCAACAAAAGACTTGAGAATAGCAGTTTATTTAAACCATGACTTTAAAAGTATCTCCATGTCTTGATGTTTTGTGGCCTTCCCTTCCCTCCCTTTGCTTCTATACAGTGGATGTCAAAACTGGAGGAACAGCAAATACAGGGAAAAAAAAAAAGTTAGTTGCAAATCTCAGTACCAGATAAACTGCTTCACATAACCCTAGCATTTTAATACAAAATCCTGAAAATGAAGTATACTCTTAGGCTACTTTCAGCAGAAGACCTCCATATTTCTGTCCCAGGCATTTCCAACAGAACTGAACTGAGGGAAACTTATGACAGAGTTAAGCCATGCTGGGGTAACAGGGGATAGAATAAATAGCAGACATGGCAGCAGAAGCAATAATGTTTTTATACTGCTGTCTGGAAAAGCTTATTAGTATTTTTTCCATTTTGCAATTTTCCCCATAGCAGTGTTAAAGAATGACACATACTCTACCTGTAGGGTTTATGAGAAAGGCACCACATGCTTTCTGCATGAGAAGGTCTTCACGGACTTTACAC
The DNA here is from genome assembly GCA_013400615.1 of Syrrhaptes paradoxus. Lineage (NCBI taxonomy): Eukaryota > Metazoa > Chordata > Aves > Pterocliformes > Pteroclidae > Syrrhaptes > Syrrhaptes paradoxus. The sequence goes on from VZTO01003820.1 coordinate 189,663, forward strand.
CATCAAACCAGCAGTTTCCTAACTCCATACAGCTTGTTTACCCAGCAAATGCATGTTCTGGACATGGTACTTGCCAAATGCTGGTTGCTGGGCTGTCAGTGCCCATTGTTACCTGCCAAACAAAACTGAAGCATGTGCTTTTGTAATGAAATTGCACAGAAAGACGTTAGAGCTTTCTATTTAAAAAAAAAAAAAAGAGACTCTATATGAAATCACAGCTCTTTATTCAAGCAGTATCACAATCAACTTGATAACATTTCAGTTTTTCTATTACTACCAGCTGTGGATGCAGAGTAAGCCCAAGCTGCATGCAAGATGGTCTTATTTTGTCTAACAATTCATATGTAAATTGTGTCCAAAAGGATTTACAGAAGTAAATACACAGCTACAGGGAAAAATAGCTGACTCTGAGAGAAGTGAAAAAGACCAGCAAAGGACTGGAGACTAAAGAGGCAAACAGATGCAGGTATTCCTGGGGGCAGCCGCTACAGAGGATCAGAGTCACAAGGTCACAGCTGGGGAAGAGCCTCTGCGTACGTGAGGGAAAAGGTTCGTGTAAGATTAGCAGCAACCCTGCTAGATGGCCTGACCTTCTATCACACTAAACACTTCTCAAAAGGTGTTTCCCTGGGAATGAGGGCTCTCGGAAAATCACGCTGGCTGGACATATTTGAGAACAAGTTTCAGATGAAGCAGAGCAAAATTAAAGGGAAACAACTTTTCAAACAATCCCTCTAACATAAACTAGCAAAGGTAGATGAACCACACATTTTTGCAGCAATAAATGAAATTAATTATGCAGCTGTGAACCCAGAACTGTGCTTTGAATCTTCTGCTAACTGTGGGTTCTGTTCTTTGTTGTATGCTTAAACTAATTAGATGAGATAGTAACAGAACAAAACGGTCTAAATTTACTACGACTGTCATTAGAAATGCATGACGAACTGCTAGTAAATGGGTATTTCAGAAACAGCAGAGCAGCACTAAATTAGATTTTTTCAGCTATTGTGCAATGTTACATATCATTTAAGCATGAAAGCAAAATTCCTTAACTAATCTTTATGATTTACAGAGATATCAGTGCATTAGGCAAAATATTACCACTAACTGCTGCACATTTATATAGGAGTTGTTCCTGCCTTCCCTTCAACACAGAAGAAATCAGAGAAATTTACCACAGACATTTAAATACACCTGTCTTTAAAATCTCAGAAGAAGAAAGGAAAATTCTTAATTAGAAGGGGCTGATTTCTGTTATTTATACATAGTAAAGAAACCTACTTTCACTGCAAAGCAAATGTTCTATAAAAAGTCTTCCCGTATCTAGTCCAGACAATGATCTATGCATTGCAGTAATAACAGATGCTACACGGCTCTGGCCTTACATAAATTTAGATTTCTGGATCCTAAAATGAATACCTTCTGAGTAATTGTAATTACTTAAACCAGATTACTTGATTAGAATGGCATGTTCATATAAGAATCCTATCGTTCAGAATTTGCTCTTAACTATCTTCCCTTTTTCCCTGGGCAATCATCATTACAGTGACGATGATAAAGGCCCACATGTTCTTTGTTTTACGTGCTGCTGATTGAGGGAGCGTGGTACAAGTTAACATAAAACGAGCTTCACAGCACACTCTGTCAGATGAAGATGCCTGTCAACAGATGAGAGCCTGTCTTGGAAGCTCTCTTGCACTGCGTTGTGTCCCTCTCTCTTGGGCTCATCTGGCTCTCTCGGTCGGCTCTCAGCCTCTCGCACACTCAGGCTCTTGTCTCTTTTCCGGGATTGCGGTTTCAGGACTCTCCCTGCTCTGGGATCATTCACTGGGAACAGGATGAGCCTTGGTCATTGGGTGGTGAGCAGTGCCACTGTGTATCACTCATTTCTATATTTGTATGTGTTACTATTATTATTATCATTATTATTATAATAATTCTTTTCAATTTTGTTGTAGTTTAGTTATTAACTTGTTCTTATCTCAACCCACGAGTCTCTTTTTCCTTTACCCCTTAAATTCTCTGACCCCATCCCTGTGAGGGGGGAAGAGTAAGTGAGCAGCTGCGTGGTATTTGACTGCCAGCCAGGTGTAAAACCACGACAATGTCTACTCAGAATTATGTGAGAGCAGCCGTGGCCCCAGAAAGCGGGACACCCACTGCCTTGAAAGCTGCGGCTGAGATGGGGGTGCGGTTCATCAGGGACTGTGGAATAACCGGGGGGCAGGAGGAGGAACACATGACACAGGGTTTGCCATGTCATTGCTTTGTCATACCCAGAGATACCTACACTTGTTAAGATGAAAGAGGCTAATGCTGTCTGACGGGGCAATAACGTGCAATGTGCAGGAAGCACACGCTGCACATGTCCCAGCCAGCACAACACCCGGTTTGTGAAAGCTGGCAGCTCCACGAATGAAGGTCACTCGTGTCTGTAACCCACCCCTTGTCTGGAGGCACATCTGTCACTGGTGTAACTGTGCCTACACAGGTCTCCCAGGCCAGCACTGAGTGAACTGCACAGCAGTACTGCAAGTTGTGTCTGCACCAACACTTTGCACCAGGACAGTGGTCCCAGTGGCTGAACTTCAAGTGCAGATGAGTTACTGGAGCATGAAAAATCAGTGCACATTGCTAACCTGCAGCTGTGGCTCCTGTAGCGTTCTGCAGTAACTTCTCATCATCACAGTGAAGAGCACAGATTGAGAGCAAGTTTTAGGAGATCTCATGTCACATAATAGGAAGCTCTTTGCAATAGTCTTTGCTGTCCAGAAAGGTAAGGGATATTTTCATGGCTGTATTTTAGCACTTCTGCAGCTACTCAGACAAAGAGGTGTCTTTCTGCTCTTACTGTCTACCTACAGCAACAGTGGGCCCTGTCGTATAGCAACACAAGCTGCTCTCCGGGGCTTGTTTACTTGTTCCCACTTAACCTGACCACTTTTTGCACAACATCCTCTTGCGGTGCTCCTTGGAATGCGAGAAAACAGAAGGTGGTTGGCTTTCCCTTTCAAAGGCTAATCTTCATGTATCACTCCAATGCTGGATGCTGCTTGTGTCGTATGCTGTGATTTTTCCTTTAGTGATATAAATTTAATCTCTACTGTTTAGCAGAAAAAGCCTGTGCAGGGCTGGCAGTTGTCATGTGAGTGTATATATGTGTTACACTGACCTGCATGCTTAAACAAGCACAAAGATAGGTACCTTGAAAACAAAAATACCTTTATGGCACTGCCCTCATGCTTGTACTTTTTTATGGGGAATGATTAAGAATTGTGCCCATGAGAGGAAAAACAGAGAAAATAAAGAAGACAAGGAGAAAGAACCACTACAATGCTAGGCTGACTAAATTGCTTCTGGCATTTAAAATACTTTATTAGGTTCAATCTGTACAGGGGAAAATACTGGCATATGCATTTTCACACTGGCCACTAGTTTTCGTGAACTTCATTCATGTAGAGAGAAGCTCAGTTTAAAATAACTTGGCCTTGGTTTCTGCAGAGGTATTGAGTGTTACTATTTCACATTGACCTGAATCTGTGCTCTGGATGTTCTGCCCTTTTGAAAACCAGTCCCGTACTGGCCACACAGCATCTCTATTTGCATCTGAATATGCATTCCTTGATGTGTTGCACAAAATCAGATTGTCTTCTCCAGTGTTCAAAGAAAGAAAGTTAGAGAATGTCACTGGAGTTCAAAGTACTCATGGGTTTAATTCACATCTCAGTTGCTGATCTGGGAGAGACTTTCTCTTCCAAACTGAAGCTTGGCCTCATTAATGCTGACATTAATCCTTGACAGTAGAAAGGAAAGGAAAGGTTCCTTAATTTAAAGCAGATCTATTGATTGCATTCATAAACAAGAAGGAAGAGCTGGGATTTCTGTATGACCTTTATCCTCCCTCTTAATTTTAAAAAAGCAAAATAAAACAATTCTGTTGATCTCAGCTGTGCAAGGTTTGTGGGTTGGGGTGCTGCAATGTAACCACCCACACCATCTCTCTGCCACAACATCCACTATTGATTGCTCATGGTCTTGATGGACTGACCTTGATTTTCTCTTTCTGAGTGAAACCTTATATGCTGCCTGGAAAAGAGTCCAACAGCTTGTTTAAGCGTGCAAGGAATAGCTCTGGGGTGGAGGCTGCACTCCTTGCCAACACCAATTGCCTTGTGGAAAGCTTTCTGGCTTAGGAAGCACTGAATGCTTCAACACCCATCGCAGCTTTTCCTCTTCTTTCTTACAAGACGTTTAATCTACTCTTGGGCAGGTACTTTAAATGGAGGGGAGACCTTACAGGCGAATGGAAGAAGGCCTCCTTATGAAAACATCCTGAAAGCTTCTAAGAGTCTTTTCCGAAGGTTGCAGATGATAAACCTCTAACTTTGGCATGACAGAGGGGAGGCAAGTTCAGCGTTAGCAGAGTTTGCTATTTCACATCACAGCTGACCTCCCTCCACAATACACACTGAAAGCATATTTGTTGTTTCTGGAAGAATTATGTCTGACAGGAGAAAAGAGCTGTGTCTTCAAAATTCAGGGCAGCTATTCATCAGAATACATGTCAAAAGCTTTAATCATGACCACTCAGCCAAAGTCTTCTTTCTGACAAAAAACATTTTTTTAATGATGCAGATAACGATGACAGACTTGACTGATAGCTGTTGTTCAGTTTCATGCTGTTAATATTTACCTTCATGGACAAAATCGCCCTGCATTCTCAGCACTTCATGGTTTTTGTGTAATGAAAATTACGGAGATTGGAATTTAAAGGGTTTTTTTCAATATCTCTTCATCTGAAAGGGAATAAGATCATTGTGGTATTCTGGAGTGATGCGGTGAAAAGCAAAATTGACAGTGAAGGCTGGTCCTTCAACCCTTTGACACAGCACAAAGACAAAGCCAAGTCCAGGGTGGCATAACTTTATTCCGTTCTGCTCCTCTATTCCCACTTAAACTTTTATAAAAGGGGTCCAGTATGCTTTAAGTCAGATTTGTAGTAAAGCAAGGTAGAAGAGAGGGTCACAGGGTAGGTCAGATATTATCATAAAAGCGCTTCAATCACAGGCCATGCCTTGTGATTTTTCTGTGGGAACCACTGATGTGTATAGGCATTAGAAGTGCTTTCATTACCTTGTTTCTTTGAGCATAAAGCACTTACTTAAGGCAACAGAAGACAGAAACTGAGAGTATTTTTTTCATAGAAATTCAGGACTAGAAAGGATGTTGTCGTGGTTCATGAAACCACGGGTACAGTTTCCTAAACAGCTGGTGGGCTGAGGCAGGGACAGGGAGGGTTTCACTCACCACTTAGGGTCACGGGCAAGAGACCGACACGACCCGTGGAGAACAGTAGAACAACTGAATTTATTGACTATTTACAACAAGAAACAAGGTATTGAAAGAGAGAAACTGCATCTTACACAAAAGCATTTCCCCCCCACCGCTCCCTTCGTCCCAAGGCCCAAAGGCTTTGTTCCGTACCTCTCCCCCCTCCATCAGCGGTACACGGTGTGGGGGGGAAAGGGGGGAGAAATGGAGCGGCAGTCAGTTCAAAGGTGCCACCTGTCCTGGTCACCATGTTCCAACGGGGCGTCAGTCCCCCGGCGACTCCCTCACTCCTGTGAGGCTTATAGCTTCAGTCCAAGGCTGTTTTCTTCACTCGCAGGGGAGAATGGCGGGGCTTCCGCTGACCGAAGTGCTGTGCAGTTCCATTATCTCTCCAATCCCGCTCCTCTTCTCCGCCATCGGAGATCTTCATCGGCTCCCGGATGAGCCATGGCAGGGGCTGGGCTACAGCATCTTGTTCACAGAAGCCCAGCAGGCGGTGGGGGGGGGAAATGCCCGGCTGCCGGAGCCGTGCTGCTCCCACAGCCGCGCCTCGTGGTGCCTCTCCCGACCCCCCTGCACCGAAGAAGGTGGGGAGGGGGGGGGGGTCCCTCCTCAATATTTTATTCGTAGAGGCGCGATTGGCTGATCCTGGCTTGGGGCCTGGCTTGGCATGGGTCCGTCCTGAGCGGGACCCTGTCTTCCAAACCGTTTCTTACAAAAAACTCCCTTCCCCCACCCCGTTACCAAATCCTTGGAGGGGGCTGGGGGTAGCTCCTTAAGAGCCATTTAAAGAAACGGAGCCAACACCTTAACCCCTTCCTCGCCACCAGACAACCCATAACAGATGCCCAGGTCACTGGGTCACCTTGCTCTGCAGTAAGTGTTCCATAAAGACCTCCATAAAGTGAACAAGTTTCACCTTTAAATTTGTCAGGTATTTTGTCTCCACTGTTCTTGTCCCAGACCTGTGATGGCAAAAAAAAATATTCTTGTGATTTCCCACTTGAATGTATTCTTGCAGCAAGATAGGGAGTAAATAGGCAGCTGAAGAGGCAGGGGAGGGTTTGTTGAACCTTGGCAGTGAGATGGGCTACGGGTTTCCTTTCTCCTGAAAAGCACAGGAGGAAAATGGAAAAAAATCCCCATCAACATCCAAAGCTTTCCACAGCACACAGAAACTGATGTCTCCCATGGCCTTACCCAGATCCAAAGTTCCCTGTCAAGCTATAATTAGCCCTCCCAGTGCCCCCTCTTGGTCTACAATCTGACCAAAACCTTCCCCTAATACTTTTTTGAGCCCTATCTCCCACAGCCAGCCCTCCTTCACCTTCCTGGCCTCCCCCTGACCCACCACAGGACCTCAGTGCCTTCCCTGAGGGCTCCTTGTAACCACCCTTCCCTGGTCCTCCATGGCATCTACTCTGCAGTTACTGCAAAACTGAATTACTGCAAAACTTAATTACTGCCTGAAGGACCCTATTTCAAGCAAAATAATATTTTGTCTGTATGACTGGGAATCTTCAAGGCAAGAATAGATCTTGTGCCAAAATTGTCAATACTGTTTAAATAATGCTCTTTCTCCTCCAGCATTTATGTCACTCGTTCATTGCCTTTACCCTCCTCCTTTCTGCCACCTCTAGCTAAAATTGGAGCAATAGTGTCCACTTGCTAAATTCAGTTCACTAGAAGAAACAAAGCTCTTTTTACTTCTCCCTGAGAAGATCCTCTCTATGCCCTCCATCATGCAAACAACCCTTCCCTGGACTTGGTCCTCTGCAACTGACTCTTCCTTGAGCATTCACAGCCAGAGCAGAGCGCAGCACTCCAGGGGAGCGCTTGATGAGATTATATCCAAGGGAAACATCTTGTCACGTTCATTGTGGGAACATATCTGTGTATTTCAGGGCTGTAACAGAGTTGCTCCTCATACTGGTCCCATGATTTCTCCTAATTACATCCAGCTCTTAATAACTCAGCTCTTTTTTTTCTGGTCAGGTCTTTCTTAGTGATGAATTCCCACATTACTGCAGAAGATGCTTTTCTATTACTTCCTAACTGCACAGTCCTGTGCTTTGTATTGCTACTCTTTTATTTTTCATTTCTATTACTGCACTTTTGAAGACTATTCCTCTTCTTCCCGTTTGACCTGTAAAGGTCTCTTTGAAGTTAGTGTCTTCCAGATTTCCTTTTCATAGCCTGCAGCCCCTGCAGTGGCCACCCCTCGAGATCCTGCAGATCACAGGCCTCTCCCTCTTGCACACAGAGGCTGCTGCAGACTTAGAGGTGAGAGGAATGAACAGATCTCTCTCTAGCACTTTCTTACTTAGCACTTTCACATTTCTAATTTAACTTCTATCATCTGTTCTCTTCTCTGTTAAGCAAGAAAGGTGATTGCATTGACACAGGCCATCTGTGTACTTTACGGTGCAAGAATAAAAGATGTTCCTCTGCCATCACAGAAAACAGTCCAAGGGAGCCGTTCTTTAGGTATCGGAGTCTAATTTGTCTTTGGACAAGAATGAATTTGGAGTTTCTGCTGCTTCACAGACCTTCCGTTCAGTTTTGTCTTAATACTATGCAACTACATTTTTAAAAAGGCTTTGGGATAATAGGTCTATTTATTTTAATGCTAATAATAAACATAATAAAAATGTTTTTTCAGCTTACAAAAATCTCCCCTCTGAAATTACTGAAAGCCCTTTGCTGACATCAGCTCTGAGGAATTCCTGATGCTGGTTAGTTAGATTTACATCATTCACTATTTAAAGTAGGGCAATTTAGCTAGAATTACACCAATGTAACGCCCCAAATAATTGTAGGATAATTATTTGCAAGCTCAGTACCATATATTTAATTCCAAGAACTGTCATTTGCTCAATCTGTATTTATTTGCATTACGATTCATTTCTTCATACTTACTTGAAGACTTTAATTTTGTAAAGATCAACAAATAAAAAATACAATGGTTGTTAGCAATGTTTTACTTACTTTACTCTCTGGAGTACCCTCATTCAGAAAAAGACACTGGTGGGGAGAGAGAGGAGAGAAGAGCAATGAAGAGAGTGAGTGAAGGAAAAGAAGACAGCAAATCAAGAGGTTGTAGGGGTTTTTGTACAAACAGACAAAGAAATTAGAGGACTACCAAAGAATGAGAAGACTGCAGTGTAAGCGCCCCCAACCTTGAATTCACAGATCTCATCTACCATCTATCATCTACTCACTGATCTATCAAACAACTCTGTGAAGCCTCAAGGAAAACTTCCTGTAAGGTCCCAGGAAATACTGGAAATATGGTCCCAGGAAATATTTGAAATATGGTTCCTTGGATTTTATGGTATGAATTTCTTCTGATGATGTGAATTTGTAGGTTCCTGTATTTCTGGAAAGGTACTCTCAAAATTTAAACAAACTCTCAAATGAGTTAATGTCCTGGTTTCAGCTGAGACAGAGTTAACTTTCTCCATAGTAGCTTAAGTAAGATGCTCTGTTCTGGGTTTGTGCTGAGGAGAAGGCTGTTAATATGCTGATGTTTATAGTTGCTGCCGGGAGAGTGAAGGACTTTTCAGCTTCTCTGCTGTGCCAGTGTCTGCAGGGGCAGGAGAAGCTGGGAGGGAGCATGGCCCCAGCTACTAGCCTAGGATTCAGCCTTGGGCTTAGGATTGAGATCCAAACTGGACAATTGTATATTCCATATCATACACACCATGCCTAGTATATAGATGAGAGTCTGTCTTGCTCCAGGTCATCTTGCTCCAGGTGGACCCTCTCTTGGGGTCGTCTTGCTCCCTTGGTCAGCTCTCGATCTTGGACACTCAGGCTCTTATCTCCGTTCTGGGATTGCAGTTTCAGGACTTTCCCTGCTCCAGGATCGTTAGCCAGGAACGGGTTGAGCCTTGGTCATCAGGTGGTGAGTAGTTTACTGTGTATCACTCATTTGTATATATTAGTATTATTATTATAATTATTATTTCCAATATTATTGTAGTTTAGTTATGAAATTGTTCTTCTCTAAACCCATGAGTCTCCTTTCTCTTTACCCCTTTAACGCTCTCCTCCATCCCCGGGAGGGGGGAAGGTAAGCGAGCAGTTATTGTGATGTTTGGCTGCTAGCCAGGGTCAAAACCATGACAGGTAAGAATGAACTGTTCCTATTATACCTGAGCATGAATCACTCTACAGTCCCACTTCAGAATTGAAAAGAACTCTTTCAGTAGCTAAACAAAGGGGATGAAGCAGATGGTAGACTGTATGAGGGAAATACAAAAATAGGAAGATGCAGAAGCATTCACACTAGGATCGTGGAGCACACTTATGTCTCCCAATCCAAGAACCAAGTCAGAATGCTCTAGTCTATCACTGCCAAAACGCCCCAGTTGGATGGGTGGGACCCCAAGTTCTCTTGGCACACTGTGTTTCAGCGCACGCTCAGAGGAACGCAAGATCTCAGCATCTTCCTAAAGTGTATTTCAGTGCAGACACTAGGCCCCTCGCGCTGTCATTTCTGCTTCAGTTTAAACCCCAGAAGACAGAGTTGCAACTCTGCAAAGCTGCAGACGTGCAACTTTGACTGGGGTATGTCAGACCCCGAAAGTGACGTAACTCTTGTCCCAGGTTCTAAAGACGACCCTCACATAGGTAAAGTTTTTCATGTAGATGTGAAAACAGTAAAGCATCTGGCTTGAACCAAAGCTAGAGAAAGTCCATCAGAAAGCCCCGTAAAGCCCATGGAAAGTCACTTGCCAATTTCAGCGAGATTTGGATCAGACTTTTATTGCATTACTTACAGCTCTGGAATCCACAGGTGTAAAGAAGCCCTGCACACAAATCCTTAAAAAAGGAAACAGAAAGGGAACACCCTGTGATTTCTCATTCCAAGTACAAATTTTGAAGCTAAGGCAAATAGTCAAAATAAATACGTGTTTTCACAGCTGCTCGTAATAGCTTAAAATATATAAAGCTTGAGTTATAAGTGATTTTTGTACTTTAGAACTGCATCATAACTTCCGCCCCCGTATGCATTTGCTCAGAGAGCCTGCTAAAATAATTTGCCAAGAATGGAAGTGCATTGCCATCTGCTAACAGTCGAATGAGACTACAGAAAGCTTTATCCACTTTTTTAAAAAAATCTTGTCCTCATATTGCCATCAATTTCTCCTCATCCTCTGTCTTAACATGACCTATTTTCTGTTTCTGAACGAATCCTGAGGTCATGAATAATAGGAAGAACAACTTAGGCAAGAATCACTGAAGTCAGAGAGGAATAATAAGCGGGTAACGAAATCTGTCTCCTTACAACTATATGATTCTATTTACATCTCTTATTTACAGTTTCAGTGCATTTTATAGCCTGCCAACTGTCAGTGTTGCAGGTCAGCATTCCTCCTGCTTACTTTTAGAAGAGATTGGGTAACCTAACAGTTTTCATTCCCACAGAGCATTTCTTTGTATGATGTGAGTATTGAGGATGACCCTTGTTATATGTATCCCAGTTGTTGCTTACTTCAAAGTTCTGACTGTTCTATATTGTACAGCTGACTCTCAGGGAAAGGAAAGCTGCAGCCCTTCCCTCTTCACCAAAGTTAGACGACACTGTGGGTCTGCAGTTACCTCTCCAGCATTTCTAGACAAGGTTACAGTGTGGAGCTACACTAGTAACGGGACCTTTCTTTTTCATAGTGGGAACCCACTCACTCATCGTGAACAGCATCCCAACTGTTTGGAGTACTTCTGATTTAACAGTTCTTCTGGTTAGTGAGAAAACGTAACGGGACTTCTGCTGCATAAAGAGAAGACTCCAGCAAGCTGCACAGCTCAAGATCACACTCAGATTCCTTTGGGGAAGGAGACATTCCTGTACATGTCAGCTAAACAAAGGAAACAGGAAAGGTCTCCACTGTGTTTTGGTGAAGAATAGTCAGAGAAGAAAGTGGGAACAAAGCCAGACTGGTAGGTATACAGCTGAGATGATGATTCTCCGAAACACCCATGCAAAGCTGCAATGATGCACCTCCTTGGGGCTGAGATAAATACATCACCTTTCGCATCTTTCATAGGCACATAATTCTGAAGAATTTAATAAAAGTCAATATATCTTCTAAGCAGACACTGCATTAGTACAATTAGGTATGACAATTATTGTTCCTACAAGTTGACTCTATGCTATTATCTTCTAATAAAGTCAGATGACAGGTATCCTCTGCTTACCTCTCACTTACATGCACGTCCTTTGCACTTTCTTTCTATAGTGTGGAGGCAGAATTTTTTCCCAAATTAGTTTAAAAAATTGGATGGGGAGAGGATTTGTTTTTATTTATTGTATTTATTATTATCACTGTCGCTTTTCTGAGATGATCTGGGAAACCAGTCTGCTCAAAAGCAATCTGCTTTTACTCTTTGCAAAAGAGGTGCAGTTTTGCTTGGTTTGCCTCACTAGTTGTAAATTTTGCAAGTGACACAGTCTGAGAAGCTTCACAAATTTTATTTCTGAATTCAGTTTATATCCACACAACAGGTATTGTATTCTCACACGTTCCTCATTTAAATTATTTCATCTGTGATCCAGAATAGATGAACTAGTGCCAGAAGTCTGAAAAGTGACATAGGGAAGAAAAAGTTTCCTCAAATCTTTCCATTTTTAGGTTTTAAGTTTAACATACTCTTTTCAACTGCTGGGCTTGGAGTAAAAGCTTATAAGCAAAGAACGAGTGCCTCAGCCTTTCGAACTAGATTAGCCAGTTCAGTATCACGTTCATGGATGGGCCAGACAAAGGGAAAGCCTGAAATGCTGGTACTGCCTGAAGAATAGGAAAACATTTTGTTACGTACATTACGTGATGTATTGAGATGTGTTCATGCTATTTTCAGTAACATAATTCTCTCCAGTATTCCTCCAGCTGAAAGCAAGAATTACAAGCCTAAAATTTCAAATGCTCCTGGTAATTTTGTACCCTGTATTTTGGAAGTCATCTGGACCCTAGTGAAAAACAAAACACCCAAAAACTACGTTTTCCATAAAATTGCGTGTCTAGAACAAGAGAACTGATTGGATTCTGGTTGGTACAAGTGAGTATTTGGATCATAGCTTCTTTCCCAAAGGGTGCATGGTCCCCTCATTTGGGTTCAGGGCTGGGAGGGCAAGTAAGTATTTGTGTACAAAGTCCTAGAGACACAAGTCTTGTTCTGTAGCCTTGAACGTGTGCCACACATTCGTTATGCTCTGAATGAGGATCAAAAAGGGCATTAGGCTGAAATTTTTCTTTATCATAGACTGACGTAGGATCACATCCTGGGGTTGCTAGACCAACAGATGTGGGATTCTTCGATCTAGAGGTCACAAAAACGCTTTGGAAAATTCAAGATTTGCAACTCTTGTTTTCCTTTAAAATGATCACTGATTACTGATTTCAGTGTTGTTCTTAGCTTGACCTGTTGTAAATGAGAAAAGAATCAAATCCTGACATTTTCACAAACTAAGTCTATTTTGCAACGGCATTTGCTGTGGGGGGGAAAAAAAAGGACACACTGACACCTATCTGTGCTGAGAACATGGAAGATACGTCTCAACTCACGATGTCCGAAGTAGTTATGGAGTAAAAAGAAGAAAGAGTGGTAACAACTGGATGGGACAAGATGGTAGGAACTCGTGATTTCTAAAGGTACTCTCAACACAGCCTTCACAGAGGCCAAGTATCACAAATCTGCTGGAAATCTCTGATTATACTTCTAATAAATGTGTGGACAAAGAAGATGCATTTGATATAATCTACTTCCATTTACAAAATGCATCTGGCAGGTCTTACTGTGAGACATTTTTAAAGAAACAAACTAAAATGGACAAGAGGAAAGGTCCCCACATGGCCACATGGCTAGAAAATAAAGGATAAGAATACTTACTCAGTTTTCATGTTCTGGGACGTCACTATGAAGCTCTGCTTGGGGCCACACTGTTCACCATATCTATAAAGAGATAGATACTATGCATACGGGTTGTCAGCATTTGTTCACAATACCAAGAGCTGCAAGGCAACAGAGACACCAGCTGACTGCAGAAATGCAGAAAGGTGTTATCCCTAAACGACTGACACTGAAAATGACAGACCAATTTCAGTACAGGCAAATCTAAAATGATACAGAGGAGGAAATTCCCAATTGTATGTTTATGATGTTGGGCTCTGAGTTGGCAATTGCCACTCAGAAATGAGGCCATGGGGTAATTCCTTTAAATAACTTGACAACATTGTAAGAAATCCGAAACATTATTTTGAAAGTACTAGAAGACAAAAAAGTGTCACAGGTCACTGTACAGGAAACTACATCTGCAACACTGCAGGAAATTCTTACTCCTCGATACCAAAATGGTAGGAAAAAGCATCACTAAATGCTGCTCATTTTTTACATTCTTACCTAAGCATCTGCTGTTGACTCCTCTTTAGGGTTAGCAGGGCTTCATGGTCCTACTATGGTCTAATTAATATTATTCTTTCATATCTTACAGTTTATAGATCTAAGAACATTTGTTCTTCCTACCATTGTAACATAATACTTCAAATCCAGTAAGCAGTGTAACAGGAACCCCTCCAGTCCTCACAACTGGTGCTATAGTGATTTCAGTCATCACAAATTCTTTTAACCTAGCAGAGATTTTTGTGTATACACAAGCTTGAACAAACAAAATCATAGGATTTAGAATGGAAGATGCATGACACTATTTGTTTTTATGCCAGTTCACATTTGCTCCTGATAGTACAGTTCCTCACTGTTTTTCTCTACTAATTCCTAAAAGATGTTTTTCTATGGTTAATGTAGCTCATGTCATTTCCCAGAGGTTGTGTCACTGTAATTTCCAATCTCTGTGTGTGGTAAAGACATCTGTGAGAACTATAAACACCCACCCTGAGATTGCAATCTTCAGTTAGGCAAAATTCCCTTTGGAATAAATGGGAACAGCCCTTTTTGAAAAAAAAAAAGCAGGCTTGTAGTTGCAAGCGGAGGAAGAACCCAAACTGCTTTAGAAAATAAGCACACAAAAATCTGAGTCATACAGATTCATTGCACAGGCTGCCAGGACCCTAACCAGACAAGAAGATGCTCCCAACACCATACCTTGGTGTTTCAGAGAGGCATAAGCTCAGAGAGGTGCTGCCGAGGCCGGTGCTTTCAGGTGAAGTTAACAGCAACTGACTTTCTCGAGGGAGAAGGGAGTCTGCTGGTGGAGTTAAGAGAGCCTTCCAGCTTGTATCTCCCTTAACACTTCGGGAAAGACTTCATGCCAGATGTGCTGAAGAACCAGTGGGTGCTACATACGTATTAGAGGACATCGCAGAGAAATGCTGTTGTCTGAAAGCTGCGCTGGAGGGGGACTGGGTTATGTCCTGACAGTCATGCCAGGGAGAATTTAAATACATTTAATGACAGAAGGAAAGTGCGGGTGCCAGCAGTAAGTATATAAAAAATTAAATGGCCAGCTGGTTTTCTGGATTTCATGATCGTCTCTTTCAGCTTTTAGACACGCCTGTCAGTCCCCTCGCAAAGGCTGTCTCATGGAGGGAAGGCTGACACCCTCCATCTCAGACTCTTCAGGATTCTCTGATAGACCTCATAAAGCACAGATATGACCAAAAAGCTGCTTGACGAAATCTGGACAGGGGAACGTCCATCGCAACTCATCCAACTGACACAGAAGAAGGAAGGCCAGCACCCTATAAACTCCAAACTTCAACATGAAACAGTAACCCCGGATCTTCCCTCAGGAGCCTGGGCCTGTTCCTGGCTGCCACCATTGCCCAAGCGCGACCAGCAAGACACGGGTCCCAAAGCCCTCTCAGGACCGCACCTGTGGGTAGCTGGCTTTGGAGATAGAAAGGTTTTGGTTTGAACAGACTCGGAATTTTTTTTCCCAAGTATACACCCGGGTAGGTGCCCCAGAAAGTCTTATTAGCTCCCTGCCCCCCAAGAGCGCCATGGCAGAAGTAATGAGTTCACCCCTCCTTGCAATGTTGGTCTGCAGAACACCTGGACCAGGCTTCTTCTCTCCCTTCAGCACAGAAACCCAAGTGCGAATGTAAACAGACCCAGGACGGGGCATTTGGGGTTTAGGCCACTCTGGGGTCTGATTTGGCTAGTCACTAGGCACATTTGGGCCATGCAGCAACCCCACCTCAGATCCTCCACTGGTGACACCACCAGAGCCAGGGGATGTGCCGTATGTACACACTGGCTGGAGGGTGTATACATGGGCTGAGGGACAAGCTTGTGTGTACGTGGAGCTCAAAACCAACACGGTTAGTAGAAAACAGACTTCCCATTCATCGTTTTAGTCTTTTTTACTTTTTGTCAGTTTTATTTCCAAAAAATACAGATTTTCAGCAATCTTCTCTCTCTTTTATAGGTAACTGGAATATGAAACTGAAGTAATAGGTGTTACTCAGAGAAACTCAGAGCAGATTCCACACCATCTGAAATCCCTTGTGCAGTTCTTTGTTCTTTACTTTGGACCTTTTTCCTCATTACAGATTGCATTTCAGTCTTTACAGGGTTGACAGGTAATACTTATGTTTAATATGTGGCCATGGCAACATTTATTTCATTAAAACATACTGTATATGCCACACTGGCAACAAATTGACTAATTCCAAAAACAATAATTATACCTTTCCACACTGTCAACAAAGGGATCACTATCAACATCCTCAGCCTCAGATAATTACTCAATCCACTCCTGAACTTAATTTTGCTCTAAAACTAACCTCTTCCAGGAAACATCTGAGTGACTGTAGAGCCTTGTACTGATAGAGAGTCACTAAAATAAGTCTGTAGTGAAGTGAGAAACAAAGTGTCCGTGAAACCAGAGAACTCTCTACCAAGAGTCTCAGATCCATACTTCAAAAACAGCATCAAATGTTTTAACAAAAGCAGTGTGGGTGAGTTCAGCCTTCTCACACATTTTATATAGTTGGAACAAATGTCCTCTTCCCTGCTTTACAGATTGACGTTTACTTTCTTGGGCTATTTCTATGATACCAGTGGGATTTACAGTGCCTCTAGCGATGGCCTCATTCTCATCTAGATGCAGGATAACTGTGTATGATGATCGTAGAATGTGTTTCCTTCAGTTACTGCCTTATTGTTTGGATCCTTCTCAAACCTTGCATGGCCCAATGCTCCCCTCCAGGTCAACTCAGCCAAGGGAGGATTCTGTTGCACACAGTATATACGGTACTGATATACCCCTAATGCTTCTAAGCTCTGCCCAAACACACGGTGTCTCCCACATTCCCGTAGGAGCATGTTTTACCTTTTTCCTGGTAAGTGTGCCAGCACTGTTTCCAGCAGCAGAGTGGCTTCCTTGCAAGGTGAAGACAGAGTCAATATTCTGCTTCTTGTTGGGAAGATTCGGTACAAATTAGCATGACCATTGGCAGAACACTTCAATGAGAATTCATTAATTAATACATGTTCTAAGTGGACTTTGTTGACAGTGACTTCTAAAGCTGGACAGAACTCTAGAGAACATTCCATAAGGCATAACTCTTCATCCTCATGGAAACTGGATACCCTAATGAATATATCCTGTCTGTGTTAGACACCTGTGGCCTCTCAGATGTCAGGCCAGGTAGAAAGGTGTCTAGTATGATCTAGAAAAGCATACTAACCTTTACTTGGATATTAGTGAGGTTGGAGAGGTCTAATGTGTAATTCCAGCGCATGCCTCCAAGATAAATGTGTGTGAAGCAGTTCAGTCATCCAGAAGAAATTATTAAAGATACTGACTAATTCCATCAGCCTCACACCCAATGTACCAGCCCCATTCCTTACGCTTTATTAATGAGTGCACTATTGGAACATCCGTTATCAATGTTCTTATTACACAAAGGTCACATTATGCACTACAAATGCATTAGCATTTGCAATACGGCAATTTTTCTAGAGGCTGTGCAAGTCAGTCACTTGCCAGACAAGTGACCATATAAAGAACCCATCATCGTTCTCACGTTCACTCCTGCCTAGGCTCAGAGCAGGATCTATCAGAAGTCTAGGATTTTATGAGCACCAAGAAGTCAGTATTATCCACACTGCTCACACCTCTTTCATGACACCTGTTTTCTACAAAACCTCTGCCTACAGAGATCTGAAAGCAGCACAGTTGAAAGTGTCCAGCTGCCAGCATGTCTCAACAAGTTTCTCGATGTTTGTTTTCCAGATGTGATTTTGTGCCTGCTGCTAAGATCTCAAAAAAATGTCAGCGCTGTTCCCAAAGCAGTGGAAACTCTTCTCTGAAGACAAAAGGGGAAGGAAAACACAATCGCTTCTTTTTATAGTTGCCAATCTTTACAAACTCTGAGGTCAAAGGATGTTGACAGTCAGATCTTGATAATGAACATGACATTTTCACAGTTACATTATCTTCTCTAAGTGTCAGAACAGAGCACTCCAGTCACAACACATCAGTGCACTCAGAGGGGATCTGGTCTTCCATTCCCTCACACCAGGTTTATACTGGTTTGACTTCACCTACATTAACAGAATTGTAAAATTTAAAAAAAAAAAAAAAATTAAGAAAGAGGAATATAGCAGAGAATTGGACCCAATAATGATTTCTGAATTTCTGTGGGGAACATTTCCCTGAGTAAGATATCTTGAGCATTATAACAGTTACAAAGATGATGAGATTTCAGTAAGAAATCAACTCAGCCGTTCTCTAATATTTCAGACAGTACAATGTCTGGGGCTTTTCTCAGATGTAAACCAAAACTGACATTCTCCCTGGTGTTTGGTACCTCTGTAAATGACCCTGAAAATCTGAACTAGACTTGCAGAAGGACATTTACAAACTGGTAAGCAGAAAATGAAAATAGCAAACTGAAAAGAAAGAATCAACCCCCAAATATTTCAACCCAATATTGACTTGTTTTCTGATACCTTTTATATCTTCGAAGACAATCAATCTCCCTGTTATTTACGTTCCTTTAATTTTCTTTTAATTGTCTGTGCTTTCCTGTCCCCTGACAAGTCTGGCTGCTTTCCCTGGGACTCCATCCAACCAGTTCACCTTCTTCTTGATGTGCTTCCTCAAGACTGGCATGATAGAGCAGTGAGGCCTGCTAAACAGAAGGAGCACACTAAGTATCTTTCAGATGACACTTGCCTTGTTCACAATAACATACTCTCATGGGCTACCATCTACTTTGTGACTTCTAAGGTACATGATTTCAAAATCCTTTCACAGAACATATACAGGCCCAGTTTACATGCTAGTTGAGGACACCCACAACGCAGAGTCTGATGGAAGAAAGAGGCACTAATGGTCTTGGAACACAACCTTGCCTCCTGACAACACGTGAAGAAGGCTGCTGCTCAGAGAACAGGCAGGTTAGCCGTCACAAAGCGGATATCGCAAAGGCAGGTGATGGTGTGGCTCCTATGAAGCAATGCACTTGTCCTTCCTAGAAACCTCCAGCACCCCTGAGCAGCCAGCCCCTGAAGACCCCTGCCCTCTTTGAAGTGAATCTGACCACAACACCTTGCACGAACGCAGTGTATAATATCTATTATCTTCTGTTATTGTTGAACAAAAGGCCTACAAGAGCCACTCCTGTGAATAAAACCCGTATATCCTCACGCGTCTGTCACCAGTTAGTGCAAACAACCTCTCATTACGAGTTATCTGCTTTTTTTGCATGACTCCTCACGTATGAAGCAGTTCCTCTGTTTCTTTCAAAGACAAAATAAAGACTTTACTTCCCCTGTCCAAAACTCCCACTAATTCAGGCGAAGATCAGTTGGGAATCACAGACCTTGCACCGTCCATTCAGCAGTATGCAGTGATCACATAGCTTCCGAAACGGGAGAAGCCAGGAGGACTCCTTTGATACAAAAGCAAGTTCACACTAGAGGATGCGTGGAAGCGGCACTCCTCACTTCACAGGTTTCAAGCTGCCAAAAACAAAGGATGTAACAACATCCCTTGAACGTTTTTTAAAAAGATCTTCAAGTTGCTTTGTTTATTACATAGATCCAGTCTATGAAATCAGAGGGCAAGATAAATATTTAGAAATATAGGAACATACATAGCTCCTTAGGAGCTGTCAAAAGCTTCTGTTCCCACGTGCATATGGGCACAGGAATTGTTTTATGAAAGTGCTAATGCCACTGTCTTCTACTAGCCTTCTGGAAGGGCAGTGTTTCTGGAAACCAAACATGTCTAAGCTATTTTTAACACGTTGCTACGTTAACTACATTAAATTAGGTCACCTCATCTTTTAATTATAATTTCCGTTTCCTCCCTTAATGCAGCATATAACTCAAAACTTTCTGGGCAGAAGCTCAGATGAGTATTAGCATTACAGTCAGAGCAAGGATAAAAGAAATAAATAAAGGGAAATACCAGACTCATTTGGATTCTGAAGGGAATTACAAATATTACAAAGATACTGTATTATGAAGGCCTGGAACCTGGAACTGACTAGCTCTGATCCTCCTAAGGATCAGGCAGGTGACTGAGGTTAAGATGTTTACAAACTCAGGTGATCTTGGAGCAAAATCCTTCTATGAAATTAGGTCCTCCATTCCCTGTAGTCTACTTGTTCCAATAGAGCTATTACAGACTGCCAAAGCCTTACTATGTATTATCAGCCACCTGCAGATTTCTCTGTTGCGGACAAAAAAAAAAAAAAAAAGACAACCTAATCTTAAAGTATTAAAGTTGATACTTTATCCTAGAGAGAGAACAGACAGCAATATCTATCAGTGTTTAAATCCCCTTGTTTACTGGACCACTAGACTTTATGTAATGTTTTTCATCCTGAAATTCGTCTGCTAGTGATATGAAATTATTGCAATGTAATATTGTAAATGTTTCCATCGTGTGTAATTATTTATTTTCATGCCATTCTGAAATCCTAGGCAGATTGCCGACTTGATGATAGTGTTTTCCCCCACAAAATACTTAACAGACAAGAGACAAAAGCCTTAGAAGGATCAGAAATAGAAATGTTTACATAACCTGCCACTTGAATAATCAGAAAACAAATGCTATATATTACTAGAAAAACATAAACAAGGTTTTCTTGTCAATGGCTTTTTACTAATTGTTTGCTGTAAACCTTTATCTGTTAATTACAGCAATAATTACAAACATAAATTACAATGAAACAAAGAAAATAAGTAAAAGCCACAGTGACTGAACTAATTTGTACCATCTTTGCAAAACCTGGCAAAAGGCCAACATGTAATTTCAGTTAATGGTATTAATTTTATTGAATGCCTGTAGAACTGCAGTTATATTAATCCAATTTATGGCACTTTGCAAATAAATTTATAGTGTAGACCCTGGTTTTTAAACTGAATGGAGAGATATCAGTAATAGCATCACAATCGCTCTTATTTTTTAAAAAAGATATTATGTGAATCTTTCAAAAGATAATATTCAGTAAATTCTTATACCAGATGGACAATTCTGAAGCCTGCCAACAGGCTGGATAAAAACACATTACTTCAGGAGCATGGGGATGGCCTCTTTAATACAGAGACATTAAAAAATGCTCTTTTAGCTACTCTGCTAAAACAAAGACACCGTATAAGTATGTTCCCTGTGTTCACCGTTCTGGTTGAATTAATTCAACTTTGAAAAGTCAGTTGTTGGATGAACAAAAACATAAAATGAAACCTTTGCCTTTTTTCAAAGGACTGAGATTTCAGGCGCCCTTCGCACTTCTGCACACTTCCTCAGAGTTTCACTTGTAAAAAATTGCACTTTGGTCTTCTCTCAGTTGTCCCTGAAAGCATTAATAAATCCCAAACCCAATCCACCGCTACTGTGCATGCACAGAATGAAAGAGAACTTGTATGGGTCGAAGAGAAGAGAAAACTCTTCCGGACACATAATTAGACAGAAAAATCTAGGCGGGATTCATCTCAGCAAAGGCTGCAATTAAATGTCTTGATCTCAGCTAGTCTCTCTAAGTTCCCTTTATGGTCAACGGAGAAAGAGGCACTTGTAAGTGTGATTCATCTGTTTTGCTTCAAACATCTCCCTGAGAATGCAAAGACTGATATTCTAAAAGTGCCTGTTCCTCTTCACCAATTACAAGAGGGTGGTTGGATGAATCATGTCCAGGTTGCAAAGATCTAGGAATCCACATGCTTATAAACTGACCTTGAGGTGACACAGAAAATGCCCGTTACGGCTGCAGACATGAGAGCTCATCACAAGTAGCAGTGAGCTGCTATTCTCCGCTTCTCCAGGTCCCATGTCATTCTTGTCAGTTTATTCACAAGTAATGGTTAGGCACGTCAGCTTATTCACAGTGAGGGCTAAACACGGGCTGAAACTGTGCTCATTAAGCATTTGCAGTGAACCAGCCCTATCTGGAAAACATCATTCTGCATGGTCATTTCTGCTCAGAATTCTTCTGGCCCTGGCTTTCTTTCGAGGGTGACAGCTGGGTGACGGGAGGGAGAAGAATAAGTTAGCGAGACATAACATGTTTTCAAACCCTTTTCTTGTGATGTGTTTGAGAATCTTCCTGGAAGAACCCAGTGAAGCTGAATTTAGTTCTCCAAAAAGAGAGGCACCATAGCACAGTATTAATCTTCAGTATTAACTTTGTATTAGATGTTTATTAGATTCTTGGGCTCAGAATCTATTCGCACAGAAACAAAAGCAAAGCTACTGGTCCATACCAAGAGACAATTCGAGAAGAGTGGCCTTATTTCTTACTGCAGCCATAAGTGGGTGTTTAGAGCAAGCATACAAAAATAGGGCAAAGTGGAATGATGTTTCCCTTAGTAGACTCTCATGCTACGAGCATTTAGAGACTAATTAACATACGTTAATACATTTATAATTCTGTAGGAAGTAATTTTTATTGTTAAATTGTTTGTTTTCAAAAGTACTTCTTGCTTAAGTCTGTAATTTGATCATTTCATCAGGTGCCTTCTGGTTCTTATATTACCTAGAAGAAATGAACACCCACGCCTGTCTATGTTCTTATAAAAAACTCTTACCATATACTCTGTTCTTCAGCGACATCCATCCTAAGAGTTATAGCCCATGTAAGCCTTTTCCTATGGAAATCTCTGCACATTTCTAACCATTCACAGTGACTTTTATCTCTACCTTCAAATGCAAAGAACAAAAGTGTATGGTCCTGCAAGTGATTTGGAGTCATTCTTCCTTATATGTGATTATCAACTTCAATTGTATGCTCAGCATTAGATGAATGTACTAAAAAATAGCTTGCTCACCAGTAAAAGTTATTAGCCAATATATTTCAACTATTATTCCAGAAAAAAATCAGAAAAACTTATAAGTACATGAAAGATGAAGCAGACAGCTATACCAGGCAAGATAAACAAAAAGACCTCCTGTTCATTATATTTTCTTGTACTTCAAAAGGAAGTGAAACCTAAAATACATATTTTTTTTGGATTCAACAAAAGCTCTAAGTGTGTTAATTCTTATATGCTGTACACATAGCAGCAACTCTTTACACTTTCTCAAACATTAGATGTGCCCCCCCAAAAAATGAACAATACAAAGACCATTTCTGGGAACAGTAGGTACAAGGGAATACAATAACTTTATCTGGGACCACATTGTGTTTCTTGGATTTTTAATATTATACCTTGTGTAGAGTGTGACAGATTTAAAACTATAACACTCACAGTCCTGAGAATGTGCCCCACTTGCTTAGCAGTCTCTTTAAATCCAGATTCCCCATTTGTCATTGATTCCATTCCTTTTTATTTACGCACACAGAGTACCTGCTAGTAAAATGCTTACATATCTTTCTTAGAATAGCCAGAATTAATTTGATAGTAATTACAATGCCAGGAATTGGAACAGGTGTGCCACAGGGGGGTAATCGTGTTCATTTTAAACACCACCACTTCTATCGGTAAAGCAACAAAATTCAGAACCGATGGTATGTGATATTTCTCATGGGTATTACAACCCCTAATAGCTGTCCACCTCCTTTGTCTACAGTTTTGGACAAAACATCACAAAATAACCAAAATAGAAAAAGGGAATTGATGACCAAGTAACCAACTAGCTCAAGGTTATACAAGGAGTTAGTGGAGGGTAGCAGTGTTAAACTGTCATTTCATCAGTTTCAATATCCAAGCTCATAACCATCAGACAAAGCCTTATTAACCACAGGAATAACCCATATGCTCCCTTCATCAATACCCATTTTCAACACATTATGAAGAATTCTAACTAGTAAATCCTCTAAATGCCTTCTTAAGAAATCAGCTGCAGCAAGTGATGGCACAGACTCTGATGCTGGTGCAAGTAGAATCAGAATCATTTATTGTAGAAGCATACCCTCTTTTCATACCCCCCTTATTAGTACTTTCCGTTTCCCGCATGGCTTTGCTGATTTTGCTAGGGTTTCGCTGATCTTGCAAGCAGTTGATAGTTTGTTAACTTTTTGCATCTGCTGATTGCTGTGCGTGCTGGCTATAAAGAGACTCCTCCAATCAGCTCTTGGTCACACAAAGACTCCTCCAATCAGCTCCAGGTACAGGCGGTGTCCACGGGCCAGTCTTGCTTCCTCCAAGGTTGCTTTCTAACTCTGTGTCCTATTTTCTTTTTCTATGCCCTGTTTTCCTGCGATCAGCTATTTTCTATGTATGGTTATAAAAGACGAAGCAGCTAGTGGTTTTGTCTTACAGAGCAGTCCAGTGACGGACACTAAAGCTGAGCAGCCCAGTGGGATGCTGAGAAGCTTACACAGAGACACAGGGTAAAGCGCATTTTCAACAATGTGCTGTGAGGGGAATCTCGTTGCATATTTGCATCTTCAACTGCTGAAACTTCATGTGCAGGCACTGGAAGAATACTGCTGATCTTTTCACTTTCATCTCGCACAGGTGATTCTGACAAATCTTCTAATAAATTTAGTTCTTAACAAAAGATGGTTTGTTGGCAGCGCTCTTTATCATATGACCGGATCACTGCATTTATCTCAGCATCCATCATGGCATACAGTGCATAGCTGTTGACTTAGAAAGACCCCAAAGGAGAACTGAGAGAAGAACTGTCTTCTCTATTTCAGGTGAGGCGCTAGGGCTACCTACAGCCTTTGCATACAAAGTTCAGTGTAGGCCAGGAGCCAAATCTCCCTCCAGCATGTCTTCCACATGTAACCTCTAAAAGTAAAAGAGGAGACCCCGCCTGTTTTCCAGGGTGGTTATGCTTTTCCGAAGACTTTGCCTCCACCACCTCTGTCTGTGACTGGCAGATAATTTTCACCTTTGTCTCTGAATAATACCCATACTACAGTGAGGGATGTGGTTGCAATATGCAGATAACTACCTTGGATCCAGTTAGTTCGGAGAGTAACGTGAAAAGATGACACTGCAAGCCTCAGTGTGCACTGTAAAGCAAACCAGGGAGTCTGGTTGCCCAGGTTACCATGTCTTCACTCTCTTGCAAACCAGCTCCATAAAACAGCTGGAGTTGTTCTTTCCATGCACAAGCAGGAATATGGCAGTGACAGCTACATGTAGCTTTTGCAGCACAGTGTATTATACTGCTTTCTGTGATTTTGTGTTCCATGGACTATGGAATCACTATTAATATAGTTTATCATCTCATTTGGTTTCTGAAAGCAGTGACACAGAGACCCATTCTGGTTTTTTTCCTGAAGAGTTTATAGTAATTCTGGACTATACAAGCATGTATGCATTTGAAACATTTGCTTACAAAAAAAAAACCTGCTTAGCATTTGTCAGTACCGGGTTCACATGTTATTCAAATACTACTATTCCTTACGCTCTAACCTAATCTAAGTCTCCTGAAGGCTCCATTTACCTTTAGTATTTTTGAAGCTGTGTTATAAAATGGCCTAAGCAACACAGGATGAGCTTAAAGTTACATTATATGACAGGGTGAAAACAAAGAACAAGCTCACTCACCACTATGTTCCTCTCAGCTATGTGTTTAGACCCTAAAAAACCTAGACTTTTTTTCCCCCTGTTGAACTAAGTAAACAACAATTTATGCTCCAAAGATTTGGACTAGAAAGAATATTTCATGAAGAATTATTTCAAATGGAATTTTTGCTGTGAAAGCAAGTTTCTTAAAGATTTTAAAAACTAAAGAGAAAGCTTGGCTTGCCTAGAGACAGAATTTAATCTTCAATGAGCCTAACAGTGTCTGATCGGTAACATACACTTCAGAAAGATTTCAACAGCTTTTCTACATCTCCATATACACAAATATAATTGAAAGACCCCCAAACAAACTTCAGTGCCTACACAGAGCCTTCAGTCAGACTCCACAGGATACTGCGGTCTCTCTGACACTAATTTCTGCATCAGGGCCCAAATATGTGCCTTGCTACAGACATACTGAGCTCCAGGGGTTGAAAGCTGAAGTCAGAAACATTTTCTGCTTGTTTAACAAGTCTCTAATTCTAGATATCCCTATTTATACTATGTGGTCAAGGTGCATCATAGTCCTTTCAACAGTAAATAAAAATGGGGAACACATGCTCAGCCTCACTACTGGCTGGACCCAGACAGAGCTGCAACAGCCTCACCTCCCTCAGGCACCCAGGTTTGGCAACTGAGCACAACAGGCAATGCTAACTCACAACCTAACCTCTGGCTGCTATTTCCCTACATGCTAAAAAAAAGACAGAATTTAAACCAAAAGTACTGTGTTATGTTCACAGTCAAAAGCTTGTAAGAGGAACTGTAGAGGATGAAAGCTTGATTCAAGCATCAAAGCTGTCCTATAAAAATAACATTATAAATTAAATTATTTTATACCTATGAATTTTCATGTCATATTTTTATTATTAATACAGCTAAAGACAGACTCATCAAATTTGTTACACTGTGATTCAGACAGAAAAAAGAGTCTGTTGAGAAAAGAAAGTAGTGTGAGTGCCGCAGAAGTACCTAGGACCAAACAGTCCACCACTACATTTACACACAGTTTGTTGGTTTTAACTGACAGGGTGGATGAAAATACTTTGCAATTAATTTTATTAGATAGAAAATTAGATAAATAATAGCTGCTGAATATAAGCACACAATAACTGCTACTATGCCAGAAACTGTGGGTGAAGAGTTGAGATGAAGTACATTTCCTCCAGGTATCAGTGCCTCTGTTAGACCACCAGAATGTTTTGAGATTACATGTCTAACTTCCTGTAAACCTTAGAAATGGGAGAATTCAGCTGTTAATGCTACACAGTCACTGATTAAATCATACTTCCTCTACACCAGCTCATCCCATACCTACAATCTTTTCTGAATCATTGCATTTGGCCCTGTCCGCAGGAACACAACGGAGACTCCTCCCTTCACTAAACACACAGGCAGCCCCTCAGATAAAATTTAGGGGAAAACTATTTTTCTACTTAACATGTAATGACTTGGCCATACTACACTGTTGGTTTATTACCAAACAGCAATTACATACCAAATATCCAAGATATACACTTGCAGAATCTACCACCTAAATGACAAAACCAAACCAACCAAAGAAAACCAAACCCCAAACACTGGCCAGCTTTAGTGTATTTAGTCATTAAATTTTGACAGTATAAATTCTTGCAGAGAAAGAGCAAGATACAGACGATCAGAAAAGAGGATGCATTTGAAGAAATAGCAACTGGTACATGCTCCTGGATGAAAAGAGGATCTAGACAATACATATGTGCTTTCAACCTACATTTGACTATGGATTTTAAATACAACTATGCTGTTGATACCAAAGGTGACATCCTGTTCAGTATTACCTTTCTTAGTACAGAGTACTTTCTACAACAGACAAAGAAGTGAAGTGGCTGAGATGGCACTTGGGGGAGTAAAAGCCATCAGGGCGAGTGAGTCCGCCCAGGGTTAGCCCATGCTGCCATCTTGTGGGTACCCACACCAGGAACGCTGACTTCCACAGGCCTGCATTTTAAAGACTGTAATAAAATTAAGAAACATCAGAAATGTTTTCTGAATAGCTAAGAGTACAGACAGAAGGTGTTCCTTCTTTTCTGGAAAACTACTGTTGTCTTTCCAGAAACAATAAACCAAGTTGCTGGCTTTGTCTTCAAATTTTCAGAGTAGCATGAGTGCAAAACTGAAGGGTTACAGTGGATGTTTATTTATTCTTTCATGTATAGCCTAACAGAGCTACAAACACATGTAATATATGCATGATCTAGAACATAACAGATATGTAGCAGAAAATGATAACATGAGCATTTGTTGCTATTGTTCACTTATCCATTAAATGGAGCTAGAATTGAAATAAAAGTAAGGATGAGCTGTCTTCCCACCAAACAGCTAATTAGGCCTAACTAGGCTTCCCATCAAAGAGATAGTTAGGCTACTTCCTAGACAATCCCGTACATTGCTGGTTTAAAATTGCACTCAGACCTTTAACCAAAGCATCCTCCCTGCCATTTCCCTTTCTCTGCCACAACACGTCTGCCATCACTCACCCCACATTTTACCCCTCAGCCATTATTCACTATGTTTTTAAGTAACATTTAAAAGAGTTAATTTTTAAGTGGGAAGTAACATAGAATACGGAAGATAAAGACAAAATTTTGGGTGTGCAATCCTTTTCTCACCTGTGGAATAGAGAAAGTAATTTCCAAAGCTAAACACAAGTTGAGAAAACTCATGAATTTTAACTTCATTGGAAAAACTGGTTGGAGAATCTGAGAGAAAAGACAATTGATGTTTACAGAGCAGGAGAAGGGGGCTTAGCTTTAATGGTACAGAAACTCAGTCAATCTGTTGCCTGTGGACCATGGGCAAGCTGAAGATGGGACAATGATAATGTGCCACAGAACCAGTGTCTAACACAAGTCCGTAAGTTTTAATGTCACAGAGAAATAAGAATTTCAGTTCCCGGCCCTGTCTTCGTCTTCTGACAGTATTGTGTGGGATATCTTCGGAGGCTGTTTCTGAAAAACACACAACTGGCAATGGGAAGATACACTGTACGCGCAAGTTCAGCCCGGCACACACCAATTTTTATTCTCACAAACAGGGTTTTCTACAAACTTTCCATAGTTCAAGCCACACCAGAATCAAACTGGACACGAGGCACAGCTGTAAGATTTGACAGCACATCACCACAAGGATTTTATACAAAGTTGAGTCAAATCAGGTCCTGATTAACAACGAGGGCTTCTGAAGGAAATTATTTCCAAGCTGAGTCAGTTTAAGGATAACTTCTTGGAGGCTCTCCCCCTCACAGACAAAGCATGCACGTTCCAGCGTAGAGAAAAGGAACCAATGCAAGCTTGCCTAAATTGGGTGTTTCACTAAAAAGTAGGTGAGGACCTAGCTCCACAGAATTGGCTAATTTCTGAACATCACTGCTCCTTTTGCCATGCTTTCTTCCCCGTTACTCCTGGAATTATTCTTTTGTCCTTCCAGCAGACAGGACTGCAGTCATCTCCTTTGGCTCTTTTCTCGACAAAAAGAGTTACTGTTTGCCTTGGCCACTCCACTGATGTGCTCCCTATCAAGAAAACCTTGAGTAAGGTTTCTATGACCTTTCAAACTCTGCTTTGGTATCGGAGTCGAAGCCACAGCCCAACACACACTTGCTTAGTGCAGTTAAAGTTCAAGTTCTGGGGGCAGAACCTAGTTTTACCGTGCGAACAGCACAGAACAGGAATAACCTAGGTTTTGTGAGGAAACACGCCCCTGAGAAAGCTGGCCTATTCCATGATTCAGCAAGTGCATCAAAGTTTCAGGGGAAATCAGTGTGTTTTTGAAATTTAACTGCATTTCACTAGATGCGATTTAAACACAACTCCGGAGAGTATCATGCTAAATTTATGACACCTGAAACAGGAGCAGTAAAACACTGCAAAAACTGTTCATGGCAAATAATGAGAACGCACGCAGAGTCAACCCACCCCCGGGCCCAGGAAACCCGCTCATCTCCAAAGGAGGACCTTGCCCTCCCGGCAGCTATTGGCCAGGATCAGGCCTATCAGTGCCTCGCCGGCTCCTGCCGCCCAGCCGCGCCTCGGGGCGCCGACATGTTGGCGAAGACTCCACGGGAGAGCCGCAGCAACCACCTCTCTCCCCCTCCCGCCTCACCCTGATTGGCTGCGATGGGAACGCGGGCCGGCGAAGCGCTCGGTGATTGGTGGTTGGGGTCGCGCCGCGGGGCTCCCCGCCGCGGGTGTGTCCCTCTCTCACTCTGGGGTGTCGTCTCTTCGCGGGCGGTCTGGGTATGTCCGTGCTGCCGCCTCTTCACTGGCGGCCTCACGGCGCTGGCAGCGGCAGCGGTGCTCTGGGCGCCGGCTGGGAGGAAAGAGCACGTGTCGAGGTGCGAAAAAAGGGGATAAAAAAAAAAAAAGGCCGGATAGCAGGCTGTAAGGGAAGGAGTCAGGGTCAGTGAACGTGGTGGATCAGAAACAGGGCGTGAACCTGCAGTGCCGAGAGACTGCAGAGAAGAGAAGAGAAATGGTCCCACTGAGGATGTGTGACGGGGAAGGAGAGCAGTGGCGGTGCCTCCTGCTGTGCCTGGCGGTGGCAGGGTGCAGGAAGCATGCGGTGGAGTGGCTGGACAGTACAGAACGGGCCAGCGTTGTGCTGCAGCTGGAGGATTTGCTTTTCAAGGAAAAAAATAGATGTATGTTTAATATGAATTTTGTGACATGTTTTGCACTTTACTCCTTGCCAAGTGACGTAAGTAACCTGTAGTGTTTGCTGAAGTGGTGAGCTGTGTATGTTCCAGAGAATTTATCACTTCTCTGGGATTGTTTTATTTTTTTTTTTTTTTGAGTCCGAGCAGTCATGAGTAGAAAGGAAGAGTTCACCCTGGCAGATAACAGTAATGAAAAGCTTAATAGAAGAAAAATGGATGCTATAAGATATGTGAATTTTGTGATTACTTTAGTGGTTTTAATATTTCAAGTTCTGACAGTATATTCATCAGGAAATAGTATTGAGGAAATGTGGAAAATAATATTTGTATTCTGTAGTGTTGCAAATTAGTTTTTATGTGTTATGTGTGTAAAACATGCTGTTTGTGAAAAAATTTAGTATTTGGACTAGTTTCAGGGAAAAAGACATTTTAAATGCATCTTGGGATGCTGTCAAATACTGGGTTATTAGCTACCAATGTCTCGTATTGATCTGTATATTTTACAAGTAAATAAATCATTGTTGGTCTGCTCAATATATTTTTAACTATAGAATGATTAAAATTGATTATATAAAAATTGATTAATATTGTTTCTAGTTACTTTAAATAGTGGTTCTGCCTACCTAAAAGTTCTAGTACCATCTTTATGGGTGATGAATTCCGTATCGCAGAGGTAAATTGCTTCTGCTTCAGTTAAAATAGGGTAACAAAATTTTTGTGTGCGTGCTGTGTTTTTCATTAAATACACTTTCTTCTACATAATACCATGTGATAAGAAGTGAGCAAGATTAGTTCTAAGAGGGCTGGAAGTCAGAATTTGTGTTTGATTGGTATCCCTAATGATCTTGAACCTTTCCTTCTACTTCTGAAGGCAGTGTCTTAAGATACTAGAAGAAGGTTTCGCAGAACTAGATCAGAGGGAGTTCTGTCATACATCAGAAGCTATGAGTGTGAAAGGTAAGGCTTTTGGATCTTTTATTTCCAGCGATTTTGTGGTGCACAGTATTCACTGTTAATTTATATTTAATATGGTCTGTTAAAGACAATAGATGGGCTTCCAGATTTTATTAATACATTGTTTACTACATTTCCGCTACTTAGGAAGAACAACCGATGTCTTTTTCTTCCCCTCTTGCTGTTTTTTGTGACAAATCTACTGAAAAGTTTGTTTTAAAAGAAACCTAATTTTTCTGGGATTTTCTGCTTGAGTATCTTTTTTGCAAGAGTTGTAAAATTGTGTTGGGTACATAGTATTTATGGATGCTTTATGAAACAATTTTTTTTCCCTGTGCTATAGGTACGTATTTTGAATATATGTTTTCTTTTGCCTTTTTGCCTTTCCTTTAATGTGTTTATCCTGTTCTGAATGTAGCAGCAATGTAATATAGCTAATCATGCAGATTATACCCTAATCATTAATACATGCAAGTTTCTGTAATTTCTAGATAACTTCCTTGTCTGTTTGTCTGGACTTCCATTCATAGCTTTCAAATTCTGTCATTATATAAGTCAATGTCCAAATTCCCGTTGACTTGACGAATACTTTGAAGACTGCTCCAGTGATGATGTATTTCTGATTGTCTCTGATTAAGATGCCCTCTGGTTGAGAACATTCACAGTCATTTCCTATGCCTGCTTTTTACAGCATTGCATGATGATGCGGAGGATGAGGACACTGATTTGTTCGGTTTCTTTTCAACAGAAGTAAGTTGGTCTAAAGCTTTCTGTTCAGCAGTCACTGTGGTGGTCTGAAATATTGATATTACAGGATCTTTTGTATTTTCATTTAAAGTGATTAAAGCAAGCTCAGGTCCCCTCTGAGATAAGGGCCTGCACTTTATAACCGCCTGCTCCCCAGCAGTCTGTCTTTGCAGCTCTTCTCCTTACGCAGTGTAGACATGCAGTGCGCATCTATTCTCATTAGTGCCCCACATTTCCAAACTCCGTTCCACCCTTTTGCCTGCATATAGTGTACAAGAGATCAGCTGGTGTGTGTGAACATTTTTTTTTAAAGAAAAACCAAAACTCTTTCCCTGTCAGCTCCCAAATAAAAGGACTTAAGAGATTGTTTTAAAAAATAGCTTCACTTTGCATGGTAGTGCATAACTTAGGTAATTTTTTTTCTTTCTGTATTTAAAAAAATGTTCTGCTTGTGAATCGTTTCTGTGTTACGGCATGCCAATACCACTTGTTTCACAGAAAGCTGTATTTTGGATAACCATTGAGTGCGGTTTTTTTATTTTTAATTTATGTAAAAGATAAGGTGTAGCCATTCTGTGTTTTCACGTCAGGAAGCTCATATTTAGCCTTCATTGCAAAATACAAGTAAGTCAAGTCTTTGTAATTAAGCCCTGTTACTAAACTTTATTGAAAAAAAAGTTGCAGTCAGGTTCACTAATGCAATGCGTGCAAAGTTTTACATAACAGTGGGAAAAACACTAAGAGCAAACAGGAGAGGAGCATTCCTTTTACTAGGAACACTCTTCCATTTACCACAAAGATATGCTGATGGCTTCAGGGCTTCGGTTTGCAAGCTCTTTCTTTACACCTCTCCTTGCTCAATTCAACAGCAATGGATTTGAAGCTTGATCTCATTGAAATGGGGGAGGATGGGTACTGAAGGTGAATGCAGGCTTATAGAACATTTTTTACTGGGACTTGGATTTAACTCTGAATTTGAACTTGCTTTACTTCTTTCCTCTGAATTTAGACCAAAATTGATTTTAAACTTGGGCTGCACAGTGGCAACTCACAAAGGCTAACAAGGTAAAACTTTATTAACTCAACTGTTCTGTATGTATTAGGATGGCAGAATGGAGGATTTGACTGAGCAAGCATTTCCAGCAGCTTTTCTTGGGCTGATTTTTTTTTTTAGTGTGTTCTTTAAACTTTACTAGTGTGTTGTTAGTGTGGGTGGCTATTACTGTGGGAACACAACTTTCTTGACACTTGAGTACAAATAACATCTCATTGAAAGGCAACAAGAAACAGATTGGTTTGGAGCTGAAAGTTTTAAACACTGTGGTAATTCTGTGGTAAGGGTTCAGAGGGACAATGGAAAACTGCTGAAGTGCCAAGCTGGGGTAGGAAAGTCTGTATCACTGAAGCACCTCCTTCCCCCCCCACTCCTTTGCTGCTCCCATTGCACCTTCTGTTTAGATAACTCTTGTCCCAAAACTGGGGTCCATCACCCAGCATGCAACAAGTCAGTCTGCACACAGAGTTGAGATATCGTTTTAATGCATTTCTGCACAGAGATGGATGCTAGCTGGTAATCCACAAAGCTGTCATACCCAGTTACAGTCAGATTGTGTATTTATACAGTTCAAAATGTTATTTCTGTTGTCTTTGCCACATCTCTTTAGCTGTAATAGGTTAGTTCTGACCAACGGCAGTTAGGAAGAGGTAAGTTCTTTTCCTGCTTTGATTTAAAGACACAGCGTTTCTTAAATTTACTTCCCATGCTCCGTGAGTGAGGGTCTTAGTTCGGGGAGGGTTGTCAGACACTTGAAGGTGTGGTTTCAAGGAGTTGTGATAACAAAAAGCTCCCATGTTCCCAGATATTTTACACCTCAAGGACAGCAGTTCCCATAGTTCCTGATGAGGTGTAGACAGACTGATCTGGCACCATCTTACTGTTCACATATTGCCCAAGTTACAAGTTTAACTTCTTCATTGCCAGATAACATCCAATCACAACTATAAAGATTAGATACCAGCAGTGTCCTGTGGTATTGTCATATCTAAATTACGTTAATTTGCTTATTTGTCTAGCCTGTGTGAACTGTAAGGAAGTCTTAATGTTGGTGTCTTTCCTCCTGCTGCTGTTGCTGCAGAGATTCACACTGATACACATGTGAAAAGGCCCAGATAATTCCTACAGATCTGTTAACATAAGGGATGTGTTCTATACAGATCTGTTCTGTAAGGGACATATGGGAAACTTGCCTTCTGTGTGTGGTGCATGTAACATGTATTGCTAGCGTTGCCCAAAGCAAAACAGAAACTTGAGGTTTCATGTATGGCTGTCAGTCTCTGCAGCGGTGTTCTCCAAAGTCCTCTCACAGTCAATCAGATACAACAGACTAAGCACAGGAGGAACACAGCTTCTTTCCTGTAATTAGGCTGGCTTATGCCGACTGCTCTTGTGAGAGTCTTGCCAGCTGTTTAGATCCATATGTACTTTGCAGAAGACCAGGGATGGATGACCGTACAACAGAATTAAAGAGCCTTCCTACCAGGTTGTCAGTAGATGGTTTAGGATAATCTTTTATGTATTGTAACATGCATGTTACATATCTGTCATGTATGTAAACATTTTAACAGCCTAATCAATATCTAAGATATCTAAAAGAAAATATTTGGGCAACATATGAAAAATGAATCCTGGAATGTTCATAGTCATGCATTTTACTCTCATGGACGGTAAAAACTACCACCTACTAACGTTTTGTTCAGCCTTGCTGAAATTGTCAGATGAAAAATAGTTACTAAAGATTAAGTTTAAGATGATGCTAGTAGAAGGGAAACTTTTTGAAAAATGAGGTATCTGTAGGATATCACAGTGTGAGTTCTACTACTTTAAAAATAGGTGTGTGTATGTATTTAATGACAGATTTTGAAATACTCTAATTGTGTCTAGATATTTGTGGGAAGTTTGATATTTTATTTAAAATCTGTAGGTTTTTTCCTTAAAGTTTTGTTTTGCAGGCCCTTCAGTTGCAATACTGAAGAGAAAAATGTTCAACACCCAGTTTCTTCAAATGGTGGGCTGAGGGATAAACCAGCTCTAGCTCCATCAGCAGACATGGTGTGTTTGTATGGAATCTCCTTTTATTCTCACTCATTATTTTTTGTGTATGCATAGTTACTACTGTACTTCTTAAAACACAAAAACTTGCCTTAACAGTTGTGTGCTGTTATTCCGTCTTATAAATAAGTTAATAAAATAACTTGACAAAATGAATATAGCTCAAACCCTATCAGATCATAAAAGAGGAGCACTGGTGTATTCAGCTGGCTGTGAAACTGTATTTTGAATTTAGTTTTTCTTAAAAAACACCTGAGGCTTCACAGTGTTTGGGTTTGGGGTTTTTTATTTCTTTTTAAATTCAAGGCAGCTGCAAGGTTCAATGCAACACATCCTTAAAGTAGTCATTAAGGGTATAAAGGTTGCTGGACAAATGGATTTCTCTTGAAACATTATGTTAATTTTTCTAACCTGATCCTCCTGAATGAGGCTTGTGAAGTTTTAGGCCAGGTGAACTAACGGGGGTATTTTAAAATTATAGAATAGAATGGAAATGGATGATATATCCTGTGCCAAGTCCTGTTTTCTTCTTTTCAGTTACCTTGAGATAATCATAACTTGCAAATGTCTGTCTTGGCTTCTTAGGTAGTAATAGCCTGAGGTTATCTCCAAGCTATCTTTAGTTTGAGGCCACACGTAATATTTTGATGATAGTCACCTCTTCTATTGACAGAATTATTTTTTTTTTTGAGCAAGTTGTTGGGAATGAGCTTGTGTGAAAAGCCACGTTTATGGAGATCCTAGTCTAACTGCTACCTGCTTTTGTTTCTTAAGTTTTTTTCAGACTCTTTTATTTTGTGGTTGGTGATTACTAGACCTTAGGCAGTATCATTTCTTACATCACTGAATTGAGTATATCCATGTCTTCTGAGTTTTGGAAGGATTTTTATTACTGCGTCATTGATCACAATGAGAACCACAAAGGAGAGAGGGAGCAATGTAATTCCAGTACATTTTTATCTGTTACGTCTCCTTGCATTTGCTCAAAATAGAGTGGAAATAGTTGTCATAGGAAAGTATTCCTAACACAGTTAACATCCAAGTCATAATAGGAGGAGTGTTTTCTTCCCTTTTTCTGCTCCTAGGAAGGAGACGTAATTGGTTTGAGATGTTCAGATACATCAGTGGGAAAGTTGTTCTAGAGATTAAGGTGACAACAAAGATCTTTAATAATCTCCATAATAGTGTGTGTGACTAATGGGTCTCTCCCAGATTGTGGGCAGCACTTCCTTTCACTTATACCCGTGTCCGATCAGAGGCAGAACTATTTCAGGGTTTTGAACACGAAGCTTTAATTTCTGTCTAGTTTGTGTTTTTTCTCCTAACACCAGTGAGAAACCCTTTAGAAACTGGAGATGTTTGCATGTTAGTTAAGTTGCCTTTTGGCAAAGTGAACAGGTTGCCTAATAGTGAGAGACTTACATAGCACCATTCTTGACTTTCTGGGGCATCCCCAAATGATTATGTTCTCATTTTGCTTTCAGCGAAGTAACAGTAGTCTACAAACGCTTGGTTTAGTAGTGCCAGTGACAAAAGAAGACATTTCTGTATATACATTTGCTTCTGTGCCAATTCGTATGCAAGTATTTTATTGTCTTCTCTTCCATCAGCATAACACTGGGAGCTTATTAGATTTTTTGTTTGTTTGCTGTTGGTTTTCCCCAAATGATATTCCTAAATATTTTACTAATACTAATATTTTGTATTAGTAACTATATTCTGTTTTTTCTTCATGTAATATCTTTTCGTTTGATTTTTGTGTGCATTTGTGTGTGCAAATGAATTTCATGTATTTAACAAAAAGACGTAGAACCCACGTTTCAGAAATACTACAATGTAAATGTTCTTAGTGCAATTCAGGTGGACTAAGTGTTCTGGGCCTGTTTGCAGCTATAGATCTGCTCAGAGCCTTACGTGGATCCTCAGTCACACACATCAAGTGCCTCTGTCAAAATGGCAAATGAGTGTAGCCCATCTTGTCTTCTAGTCGTACAAGCAACTTTATGTTCATTCACAAATCTTTCCTCAGGACAGCAAAACTACGGAAGATATTGATGAAGCTTTGTACATAGCTGGTTGTAATCTCAGACACTTACTTAATGGAGAGAAGGTGGGTGAAAACAAGTTAAATAAATCATGAAATATTAAATCCTGTTCTTGATTGAAGCTTTTTGTTATGAGTAGTCACGCATTAACATGCTATTTAAACATGTTTTTACTGCCTTAATTTTGACATCTCTTCAGTCCTTCAATTCTTTGTGCTATTTCTGAGTATACAGCTTTAAACTCCAGACTGGAGTCTGTAGGAGTAGTCTGCGAAGGAGTACATGAGGCTATGCATAACTTAAAGTTACTAGATCAATCCATATGTTTAGCAGAACCGTATATAAGCCAGTCTTGAATTAATAAATTAGTGTTGCCTTGGATCAGGGTAAAATTCAGTGTTTATTTTTGCTCTAGCAGCAATGCCAACTTTCTAGTTTTCATATGCCTCTTTCTGGATTTAAAGGAGGAAAAGAAATCGTCTGGGCAACAGAAGTAGTAATTTTAACAGGCACAATATGCAAAATATGGAGATCAAGCAATGCATTTTTATGCACAGTATAAAATACAGGAGGAATCTTAAAATACTGGATAATGCTGTTAATAGGTCTTACTGAGTAACCTGTGAACTTCATCAATGATAATTATTTTATTTGAACTTTAACTCTTATTAAATGTGCTGTAGAAAAGCTTGCAGTTCTGTGTTTGCCACTTGTTTACATTTTACATGTGTTCTAAGATACCCAGGCATAGAAGTGTTTGATTATCCAAAAGCTTAAAGCAAATTCATTCTAGTAAGTGTCACATGAAGTGTCCTTATAACCTGTTTTCCGCTCCCTTTTGAACTTGTTTTGTTGCAGAGGCTGAACTGTCAGTTAAGCAGAGTTATGTTAAATACCTAATTAATCCACTAACAGCATCTTATGAAAGCCTACTATTTCAGCAGCTCTGATACAGTGACTCATGCATATGACTGGTCTTCCAACAGCTTTTCAACAAAGACAGAGTTGCAAAAGCGCTGTTGCATTACAGAGATTTTTTTTCCGTAGTATTTTCATTAAATGTAGCTACAGTGACAAAACAGATGCTTAGCCAGAGGAAGATTCTGTTTTTTCCTTTATGCTCACAAGGAGTTTAAAAAAGCAGTAGAAACCTGTGTATGGTACTATATTAGAATGTCACGTAAGGAAAGTGAGGCAGTGGGCCCAAGATCTGTGTGTTTCTTGCCTCATAGACCTAAAGACTTGGGTTGACACGAGGATCCAGACAGCATGAGCTGATTAGAAGTTAGAGAAAACAGGGATTAACAAGCTGTAATTGCTTTAAGTGTCACTCTTTCTGCTGGAGTATTGGTCACTGTCTTAGTGTTCATTGCTTCTGTTCTGAATTTTTTAAAAAATAAAGCAAGAGTAATATTATTATAATGAAGTAATAAATGCGTGTTTGTTCAATATGAACGAAATAGATGCTGGAATACTTGAAAACGAAAGTGAAGCAGGAAGGAGACAAAGTTGCAGAAACTGCAGATAGAACGTTTGATGAACTTAGTGCTTCTCTCCTCTCAAGGTAGTAATCTGGTTTGTAGGATGGCAGGGGTGAGTTGTTTTTACCAAGCAGTTGTTTCAGATAAAA